>CXYZ01005797.1:698827-723272 GCA_900006705.1 Sonneratia caseolaris
GGGGGTGGGGGGGGGGGGGGGGGTGGTGTGGGGAGTGGGGTTTGGGGTGACAGAGCTGAGATGAAAGAACCGGTGAAGATGATGCTGTAAGGATGGCAGGAGAGGCAGAGGACTGAGGAGCAAGGGAAGAGGCAGAGTGGAAAGGCTAAGAAAAACATGAGAATGAAAAGAGTGGAGAAGAATGTAAAAGTTTCCCTGAAACGCATGCATTCTGAAGTTTGCTTATTAGCGAGATATTCTTCATTCTGACTCAAGCCGGACTCCCTGTTGCACCTATTGAATAGTTATACGAAGTGCCATCCCTTCTATATTCAGTTTATATAAACAATTAGCCCTTGCAACACCCCCAATCTTAATCTGAGAATCTGTCACTAAATCTGGACAGCTTAGGAAAGCGACCAACTTGGAAATCATTGAATTTATGTGTCAGGTTATGCAATTGTAAACGGCCAAAATGCCAATCTCTTTTCTAGAATCTAGCTGAGTTGTTGTACAGAAAAAAAAAAGGGAAAACAACATGCTGCACAAATGTGAGAGAGTATAGGAGAAACTCACTTCTGCTCACTCTCCTTCTCATCCAACCAGGTCTTCAACTTATCAGCACCATCCAAGACCTGCATTGTGAAAGTCAGTGATGCCAACAAAGAAGCACTAAATTCCATCTCAAATATCCTGAGATTATTAAGAGAAAACTGAAGGGGAAAAAAAAAAGATCACGCACCTCATCTATTCTCTCTCTCGGAATCCAGGACTTGTTTGCTTCCCAATTCTTCACAATCTGAAAAATCAGCAGAGGAATCAGAGTGTGATACAGTGAGACATGATAACCCTGTATATCATGTAATTTCCAGTCATAAAAGTTGGATCCTCCATGAGTAAAAAGCCAAAACTGAACTGTCAAACCAAACAAAGAAATAAAGCATGCATCAAAACCTGAAGAAGTATGTAAGCTCAACATCAAAAGTAATAATTCATATATTAGTTTCAGCTGGTGGCAGAAACTGGCAGTTTCATTACCATATGGGGAGCTGCTCCAATTATCATTTCTATGAACTAGGGGAAAGAACTTGATATTAACTTCCTGCACTATTAAGATCCCATGTTTCTCGTTCATTAATCAGCTGAAGTTGATAGCAACAAAGCTATTTTCATGATTCTTGTCTCTCATTTTATCATGTGAAACATGTCACTGAAAGCACCTTGCTGGGTCCATCATCAACAGAAATTAATCTTATCTCCCAGCTTTTCATTTTATCATGTTCTAATGATGAGAAATATGACTTCAATTCAATCGAATTGAAACTTACACTTTGTAAGCAAATTTGTAGATAGTTTCAGCAAAGAAAGGACTTCCAAATATTCAGAAGTATGATGACATTGCTTGACTCCTCAGATAAAGCCACTAGTTTCCTCTTTTTTCTTCAGACTATTCAAGATGAATCAAAGAATGAAGAAGAAAAAGTTTCGAGAGATATTACAATACTGTTTCCACAAACACAAGGAGAGCTATACCTCTTTTGTCTCATGAAGGTAATTTCGAGCATGTTCAGTTGCTGCTGGTCGTGCAGTAAGTTCTCTCAACCTAGACGTTCAAAGAAAATACTTGGTCAAAAATATGACAGTCTCAAAGATTAAGTTCCAGGAAATGTTAAAACCAATATACATCTTTATTAAATTAAAAACAACAGAGGAGAGAAAAGGAGGAGGATATTTATACTGTAAATACGATTCCTTAACCAACATGGCGGTAGAAACTACCTGAAAAACATTGGGTCACCCACAGCTTTTAGTGAGCTCAGTCTCTCCTGAAACTCTGTTGCAGTAGCATCCTCACCCTCAGTATATAGCCATTCTTGCACCTAAAACAAGTTCAACCAGTTAAAAGAATAAATATGGTTAATCAGAGGAAAAATGATATGAAAAACCACAAAATTTCATTGGATACATAATTTACCATGATCTTTCAAACTCATTAGAACGGTCAAATGACTTTCAACTTCGATTTTTATTTTAAAAAAATAGTCACCACTATTTAAAGGAAAAAATTTATGGTTTGACACAAATTTGTGAATATGGTAAATGGTTAAAAAAAACAATTGTTTACCATTCTAATCAAATTTGAAAGTTCTAGGTGGAATTGGAAAGTCAGTGAAATTTTGTGGTTTTTCAAGCCATTTTCCCTTATTAGATTGACAAGTGAATCAAATGAAAATGCTACCGCATCCATCTTCTCGATAAAGGATTGCCGTTCATCACTTGTTGATATTTTTGAAAAGTCCTCTGACATTTCAAGCTGTTGCAAAAATGAACAAGGTGAAAATCAAAATTCAGCGACTAATCAATTGCATAATGTAAAACAGGAGCTGGAAGGATATGAGCAAAAGGAAATGAAAAAAAAAATCAACTACACATATACAGATAAAATAAGGAAGCTACAAAGTAAAAGGAAATTTAGATACAGATATCAAAAGTTACAACATACAGTAGCTTGACCATTTCATTTCACTCACACAAGTTAAAAAGCAATTAAATAGGCAATTCCAAGCGTTGCTAAGAAGATAGATGAATAATAATAATAATAATAAACCCCATGCATTTGTGCCCATATTTAACCAATGGTCCCCTTACCTGTTCTTTGGTAGCATATATGTAGCTTTCCAAATTGTTCTTCAACTCTGCTGTTCTTCTCCTCTCTGCATCCTTTTTGTCAAGAACTTCTAGTTTAGCCTTTGCTTCAACAAAATACTCCTTAGAAAGGGACATTCCAGGTCCTGATGTCTTCTCAGTGATCTGGGATCAGTAATAATGTCAATGGCAAGATCAAAGTTGCATAAAGCACAAGCTTGGCATAGTCGCTAAAAGTCTATGAATTATGATAAGTCTAAGGCAGTGAGCTCTTTTAGACCTTCAGTGGAACCCTGAAGGTTCGCTTTTTCAATTTCTTTTCAGGTATCACATCTTCTGAACCTTTTTCTTCCACAGTAGCGTTATTTGTAGAGCTGGTTGCAATATCAATTGTTGCCTTGTCAATGTTCTCTTCAGTTGTTGTGTTAGCTTCTAATGACACATTGGGAGAAGCAGTGGTGGAGTTTTCCACAGTCAAGTTCTTTCTTGGTACTTCAACCCACTCTGAAAATTCGACAACAGCATCTGCCCGGTCCAAAGAAAGAATACCACTTCTACTAAGAGAGAAGTGTAAATTTGCTTTGATGGGAGAAGACAAATTCTTTGATGAATATCTGGAGAAAAGAATAATTCCAACATAAGATCCAGAGTTCACTGCAAGTTTGGTATAACACCAATAGCACGCGAAGAAATAATTTCCAGAAGTGGAGAAGGAATTTGTAAGTTCTTACTTTTCAGCAGCATCTGAGAGGCCCAAAACAGCATATTGAGCAAAAACAGGGGAGGTAACACCTGGTGGTAAAAGCTCCTCATTCTCATATGCTAGTGAAACTTCAAAATCTTTGTTATGGACAATAGATCTATACATCTGTCAGATCAGTCAGCAAAATCAATATATAAATGCTATTTAAAAAACTGCAGCAGTTTGTCTAATTATTATGGTGGTGATAGCTTTTACAGCTATAGTTTCATTCACCTTGCTGGGAAGCTTTTTCATTCGCTGTACAAGTAACTGCCTGGTGCTGTCATCTGTAACAAGATCAGGACCATTCAGTTCAACCGTGAATCCATAAGGAGAACCATCCACCATTCCAAGCTTTCGGTTCAATCTGATTCCATCACTCAAGTTGGCAGCATGTAGAGCTGAACCAAGAACAATAGCTTCATCAGCATCAAGATGTTTGTCCAACTCTTTCTTTCCAAAAAATTCTTGCAATGTGACCTGTCACAACATCAAGAGACAACGTTCATCACCAAATATTCTCTATTGAACAAACTTATATATATTTTATATTTATACATGTACATTTACATAAATCATTTGGAAATGATTTACAAACCAGTACATACATATATTTTTTTCTGGAAGACTGAAACACATACCATCTTATAAATTTTCCCTATAACACTCCAATAATTGGGTGATCCATAGATATGCAACTTTTAACAAAATACATCGAGCATTGTATAGCCTTCAATTTTTCCTTTCTAAGGTGAAAATTACAGCCTTCAAATTTTACACCACAGAAAAGCTGAAATGATATAAAAGAGTTAATATGTAAATATTATTTGCTCTAGCTAATATATAAATCATTGCATTAAATTATTAATATTGCATCAGTTCATAAAATTTCAATCTAAATATCTCATTCAGTTAGCACTTTGATAATCTCCACTACATTCGATCATATGCGAATTTTAATGGATCAATTGGAGCCTTGGACAACATTTTATCACAAAAATAGAAGGAAATGCAGCGTAATGATGTTCTTTCAACGGTAAAGAGACCAGTCCTGCATCTCTCATAAAGTTGCTCAACAGCACCATAGTTACTGCTTTGCTCAGAGGCACAAACAATTTTGTCCTATCATAGTTTGATAATGCATATAATCTCCACTACATTTGATAATAGGTGATTTTAATGGATAGGAACCTTAAACAGCATTTTGTCACAAAAATTGTAAGGAATGCAGAGCAATGATGCACTTTCAATTGTAAAGAGACCAGTCCAGATCTCCTGTAATGTTGCTTAACAGCCTATCAGTTACTGCTTTAGTCAGAAGCACAAACATTTTTGTCTTAACCTACTTTGCAAAAGAGGAAGTACAAACCTGCAACTTTGGCACTCTAGTGGCACCTCCAATCAACTCCACAGCATATATTTCATCCATCTTGACACCAGAATTCTCAAGTACTTGTTTTACAGGTAGAAGGGCTTTTCCCCACAAATCTGCACAAAGTTCTTCAAATTTCTCACGTGTGATTGTGCTCCTGATAGGGAAAATATTTTGTGAGATTAGCTTCTCCATAATGCTTGATTGGAGTGTAAGCCAACCACTATGTACCTCTAATAAGTGAAGAAAATATATTGATATATGCTATCCATGTTAAAATTTCTGACTGCAAATCATGTTTCATTGATTGCTATTTGCATTATTTGCTTGTTGAACTGTTGACCGCATAGAACATACATTTTTTTCTATCCAGTAGTTGGAAAATTCCAATCTGCTGTGATTTATCCGTCGAAGTTCCATTTAGCTAGGCCTTAACTATATATAATAGATAAAAAGGGATACATGAGCCATTTCATTATGTGATTTATCATATTTTAATGGTTAAGCCAAACTTGTGAAGAGTGACCAATTACAAGCAAAATATCTGTCAACCTTCCTAATGGATGTAGGATTAAGTATGTGCCTTTTTTCTATGTATAAGAAGGCAGCAATGTTTATCATCCCCTAGAACATTGTATGTCTATTGTAGAATGATTGTATTGAAATTAATTATTAAAAAAAAGGGATTTATGTAAAACACTATTCTATATCATATCATACAGATTGAGATGCAAATTTTCTTTCCAAATGCAGATACTCGGGCCTTTTGGGCCATTTACCTGAAATCCCGATCATCATAAAGGGATTCAACTGATATTGGAGCCGCTTTATTTGCACTCAAGATTTCTTTTGTGCGTTTAACCTGTTTCTTCAATTTAGCCATTGCCTTGGGAGATTTTCTCACATCAACTCCATTTCCAATGTGTTTGTTGAACTCGTCAGCAAAATGTTCCACCAAACGTAATTCCATATCTTGACCTCCAAGTTCAGGGTTCCATCTCACATCCTTAACCTGAAGGACATTCATCAGTCCATTAGTACATCAAAAATAAACTTACATTCACATATTTAAAAAATGGCCAGGATTCATACATATCAACAGCTTGCACCTGGCTTCAGAAAGAACCATTGGTTGAGAGGGAAAAATGAATGTATAGAAGAATAAACTAAGAATGACAAGGCGCACATATCATTTGAAAACTACGTGATGTTAAATTACTCAAGCTACATATGCATAAGGATAATTTTTTAATGGCAGAAAGGCGGAATCAACTTTATAGAGAAAAGTGCACAGATTAATCCTATTTCCTCCACAAAAACTAAATAACAGAAGAATATGATTCCCTATGTAGCCATTAGTGCTCTCATTACATTTGATACCACCAGCAAATAGTTTCAGCAAATAGCCACAATAACAGACAGAACAAGGACCTCATCTGCGAACTGCTATGACAGAAATTTTCATTTAGCTAACGAAACAAGATATTTTGCCAGACAGAAGAATAAGAAAGAGCCTAGAGCAGCTGCAGAGATCCAGGGTTATCTACTGAGGAATCAGAGTAAGTGAGCAAACTGATATTTACAAAGACTTAGATCTTTTAGAGTGGCACACGATAGTCTCCTTCTCTAATGTTGTCAGCATCATAAAAAAATATATTGTTGAATAAGCTTAGTGACTGAACTTCTGAGTTCCAATTATAATCAAGTACCAATTCATCAAAAGCAGAAGAATTGATAATGAAGTGATCTCTTCTTCTTATGGACACTTCCTTCCGACATTGACCATCAATAGATCAATAAGGAATAATTCCGAACAAGAAATGTCACATCCACTTTATAACATCCCAGTTTCAATCTTACCCTCTGATCAAACAGCCTGTAAGGCACAAAAAAATGTACAGTGAGATTTTGTGGGTTTCACTCCCTACAAAAGATGATGCTAATAGGACAAACAGTCCATTCACAGCCCAAGCCTTCAGTAAAGTGAAGAAAACGACCTATCTGACGCTGATTCATGAAAGTAGAAGCTTAAAAGTTTGGTATATTTGGATATGTGTATTTGTGTGTGTGGGCTCGGTAATCTTCCCTTGCCAGCTTCTCATAGTGTTCAATTCTACTTTAACCAGTGATGCGCGGTCAATCTTCTTCAATACCACACAGGAACGCTTATTTAGTAAAACTTGAAGTAGTTTACCTGGAACTGGTTAACAGTTGTAGTCTTTCCAAATTCTTTGGCAGAATAAGCTGAGAAGTACACCAGCGCAGCATAGGTGCTGCTCGAACCCATATCATAAAACAAAACATGCCTTGACTCGTTGGAGAAATCCTTATCAATTCCGTACTGCAATGCAGCACCAGAGTGCTCATTAATCAAAGAGAGAGCATTGATCCCAGCAAGCTGTGCCGCCTGGAGCAACCCCCTGCGCTCGGCCTGTCCGAAGTACGGTGGCACTGAAATCACCGCATCTTTGATGGGCACCTTCGAGTGGAACTCAGCTAAATTCGCTGCGTATTTCAGGATCATACTGAACAACTCCTCAGCCGAATAGACGGTCCCGCCATCGTCAACCCTGAAGCTCAGCGACCCCCTTGAATCCTCCACGACATCAAAAGGCAAGTACACGGAATCCAGCAAGCCTTTGGCGTAGGCAAAGGGTTTTCCAATCAGATCCCTTATCTGGGAATAGACCTTGTCGGGGTACCGAGCAACCAAACCGGCGGCTTCTTCGCCCAGAAGACGTGTGCCCGATTGGAAAGCCACTAATGCCGGGGACTTACGCTTCGACATCTCGTTGATCGCTATAGTGATCGGACTTTGCCCCTTCTTGATGTTGACGACGGCGACTTTCACCCATTCCGAACCCAGATCTACGCTGTAGACCGCGGATTGCGATGGCACGGGAATCAACGAGAGCGCAACGAGGAAAACCCCTAGCACGGGGAGCCCCGGCCTCATGTTGGATCAGCGCCTGTTATATCCCGAGGGATATAGCTGGGAAGTGGGGGGGAAATCTGTGAGATTGGAAGAGAAACCAACGGCAGGCACAGAGCAGTTCAAGAAGAAGGCGGGGCGAGCGGGGAGGCAGGCCGAGGGGGAGGGAGTTTATACAGTCTCGGACTCGGAGTGGCCGTGCTGGCAGTCTACGTGGAGACTCTTGTCGCCTGCAACCAATGAATTGCAGCCACTTGTCAGAAAGTACACGTGGTGGCCTGCTAGAAGCTGGGTGATGCTGGGCTTGCGATGGTCGCAGAAACTCACAGGAGGAGGAGTCAGGACTCGGGACTGGACTCCCCTCGTTCTTCTCTCTTTTCCTTTTTCCTTTTTTCTTTTTCTAATTTTTATTATTGTTATTATTTTCTTCGGCCAATGTCTCTTTTTAACTGAAAGGAGAATGATTGTCATTCCAACGTAGCTTAACTTACACCACCGTCCGCCAGTAATCCAACGTTGCTTCTCCACTTTTCTAGTTGCCTTCTTCCACTTCCACTTCCACTTTAGAGGAGCTCTTTCAGTGCTCAGATTCATTCGGGGCTACGGTAAGAAGTCTTTGGTTCATTCATTTGTTGGCACTTGGCACCATCCTGTTCTATATCCTTTACTGACTGACTAAGGCCGGCACGGCCCATCAGCGTTGGATGGTTTTGGTTGGGGGCCCAAGCCAGAGCTAGGGTTTCTCCCCATCTCGCTTCTGCCGTTTATATCTATATATCCCATACATGCACATATAACTACTACTCTGCGAGGTTTCTGAGTTCTACAGCCGGCGGACTACAACGAGAGTGAGAGAGGGGAGGAGGTGAGAAGATGGTTAAGTTTCTGAAGCCGAACAAGGCGGTGGTCTTGCTGCAGGGGCGGTACGCGGGGAGGAAGGCGGTGATCGTGAGGTCGTTCGACGACGGGACGAGGGACAGGCCGTACGGGCACTGCCTGGTGGCGGGGATAAAGAAGTACCCGAGTAAGGTCATAAGGAAGGACTCGTCGAAGAAGACGGCGAAGAAGTCGCGGGTCAAGTGCTTCGTGAAGCTCGTCAACTACCGCCACCTGATGCCCACCCGCTACACCCTCGACGTCGACCTCAAGGACGCCGTCGCGGCCGATTGCCTCCAGAGCAAGGACAAGAAGGTCACCGCCGCCAAGGAGACCAAGAAGCGCTTCGAGGAGCGCTTCAAGACCGGCAAGAACAGGTGGTTCTTCACCAAACTCAGGTTCTGAAAACCCACTCCACACCCCCAAACGGAATTGCTCCCTCCTTCCCTCCCCCCACCACTCCCCTTCGTGTTCTATTATCTTAAGCAACTAGTGAGTACTCAGTTGTCATCGGTGGACGCTCAATTTCTATCAGTTGTTTACTGAGATTTGCAATTGCCATTTTTCTGGGTATCTGAGCCTATCTGATCTTGAATCTCTGCCTGCTGTGCCTTGTGTCCTGCCACCTGAGCTCATGAGCTCGAGTTGCCATTCTTAAGTTGCATCAGTTACAGCATCTTTCCCAATACAAATTCATATTCCTCTGTCGGAGAGGCTGAGAAGGCCCCACATGATGGGGTCGCTCACTCACCCTTGATCTGAAAGTTATCAACTTTCGAGTTGAAATTCAACATTTCAAGGGAATTACGCTCAGGGGTGGCCTTGATCCGCCAGTGTCGCTGCGTAGAAGAGATCAAAACAGAAATTAAGCCCTCCATAGAGAGGATTCATTGGATCTTATACAGTAAATGCGAACTGAAACTATATTTCGAGGGACACTAATGATTTATTTTCCAATTTTGAAAGCTTATAAAGTAGAAGAGATCCTGGAAGCCTGTTTGATTCTAAAGAACTAGGTCGTCTCTTTTCCAACAAGGTAACCATGGATTGCATAGATGGACAGGGCCATATGAAGGTTAAAGTGAAGAAATCAACCAATAAGCATGGCTGTCTCAATTATCTGCACAAACCAAATGTTCAGTAGCCAGGCTAGACATTAAGCCTTTTTTTCTACAGAGAGGTGTTGATGAACCAATGTGTTAAGAGAATGGTTGGCCCAAACTCCAAAGCATATGGTCTAGAGCCATCATCTGAGAGCAGCTTCAAAGTATGAGCCCAGAAGTCATAAGCTTGGCAGAACTGTAAGCCAGCACAAAGAGAGGCAGGCAAGTGAACAATAAAAAGAGGCAGCTTTCATCGCCCACAAAAATAAATTCATGGCTCACTCTTCAGGTTGCCAGGCTTGCTCCTGTGCCATAAGAATCTCTCTTAAGAAGCTCAAGGATGACAAATGTAAAATGACATATCAACTGCACATGTTCAGCTAATCTGAATCGAACCATTGCACCGACAGGGAAAAGATTTTACATACCCGAGGTTTTCCTATTTCTGCAAAATTTACTGCCACATAAGCATTGGAATGCGTTGCCAGCTATATTATCCCCTTCAAAGTCAATACCATAATCCTGTTTTCAAAAGAACCCTATAATTTACAACGGCATAGTAAAATAGGATAACCTACAACGAGCCAAGTAGCAACTATAAAAAAGGGGTACTGAGCACCGGAAAAAAAAACAATAAATGAATAAATAAAGGGGAAGACACAATAGAAGTGCAGCCCCAAACTGAGATGACCTTTTCCGGTGCAAAAAAGTTAAGGAGATGAATAACAGCAAATGGAAAAAGAAAAAAAAAACTTCACAAAATCGCCTTAAACTAGCCAATGTTTGAGGTTGTGTTACCCAACTAATTTTGAATAAATTCATAAACATGTTACAAAGGAAAGCAGAGATCTAAAACATTTGATAATGGATGAGTACATAAAAGAGCTCCAATACTCGTATGGTCCTTAACTTCACAAATACACAAGAGAGCCATCGTATATTAAGCGCTACCAGATGAAACCAATACAAAATGTATGTAAGTGGTGAACCTTTGGGAGGTGAATCGACTGCAAAATGAAATTTCCAGCAATACCCAAGCAATATTTTTCCAAACAGCCATAACAGCTCAACATTTAAAATCATAGACATGAAAATACTTCATAAGCTTCTCCTTGCATATTTATAAATAAAAGCCCAATAAACGATGGGCAAACAAAATGAAACCTACTCACCCAAGTGAGCTCTTCCAAGGCTCGCACTTCTCTAGTTGTAAATAAAGCAAGCTGCAGCAAGAAAACTAGATATAAATTTAATGTTGGAGTCACTTCTATAACAGCAGATAATATGAACTACATGAAATAAACTGAACAAGAGAAGGACAAAGGAATGCTTTTTCACTTTATCTTACATGATAGTAATGACGCTTTGGGCTTTCCACTTCAACAGGGATCTCAATCAGATTTGCATCATTGCACCTAGAAACACAAGAAATAGAAATATAAAAAAAACTACAGATCCATCTTCCTTAGGGAGCTGGACAAGATACTTAGTAGCAGGCAATACCTGAAGTAAAGTCATATACTTCCAGAACATTATTATTCTATCAATCCATTCAAAAAATTGGTGGCAATTATAAAGGCCAAAACTGTTTGCAGTATATTTGACAGCATATTATTAAATAAAAAGGAATATTTAGACTTCAAAAGGTAAGAGAGGGATGACAGAAGCAGACATCATAGCAACTTAGACTACTTTAAATATGAAACAAAACAAGGCATCACAGAAGGATTCCAGGTTTCTTTAGATCAAAAGAAAGGAAAAATTTTAAGAAGAAAGAGTTCATCCGCCTTAATCTTCATATGACCTCTGCAGCTTAAAAAAAAACATTTCCATAACATATGCAATAAATCATCGGCAAGTTGCTGCTGTATGTTTACAAAATAAAAGGAATTGGCAATCCAAAAGAAAGAGATGCTCCATTAAACTACAAGGACCTCAGGAGGAAAAAAGCAGGATGTGCATTTTATGTTAGTCCACATCATTCTTTTTTTGGCCAAGAGTTGTTCTACATCATTAGTAAGACAAAAACTTGCATAAACTCATTCAAACTGTTATTTTTCAAAGAGAGACATAATGGAGTGGCAACAATGCAAAACAAGAGGGTCAACAACAGCAGTAAAACAAAATTATGGAATAACCTGTGATTGATAAATCTAGCAATGTTTGCATAGTAATTTGTATCCAAACAGAGAGCTTCATCATCCTTCAAAGATGTGGTCTCCCAACCTGAATCCAGGATAACCTGGTATGCTTTCCCACCTTTCACTGTGTTCACATTTCTTTTATGAACTTCAATGTTGGTTAATATTTCGCCAATGTACTCACACACAAATGCCCCTTTTGGTAGGTCATCCAGTGTTCGGAGGCCCCATCCCTTCCCTTCAGATGTCATAAAGACCTAAAATGCAAATCATCCATGAGTTGCAGCCTCCATCAGAGGATATTTAGAATGACATATTACCAAGGACGTCCTTCAAGAGTAGAGATTAATTAAACAAATGACAGAAGAATATAAATATAAATATAAAGTCAATAATAGAGATTCTTGTATACCAGAATATCAATTATCAATTACTAGTGTACCTGTAAACTGCAACTTATGCCGAGCTGAACAACCCGATTACCACACCGCCTGCTACAGCCACATTTCCTCCAGCATTCTTTGATGAATTTTCTTTTTAGATGACCATTGCAGGTTTTCAGTTCACTGCCTTTTGATCTTTCGAGGGGACACTCTTGGCAATGGAAGTGAGAGCGCCTTTTAGGTTCACGAGTCAATGCAACACACTCGTCCAAAAAGCTTTCCTTTACGAGGCCTCTTATTGAATATGCAAACTCACCTCCATTAGCACAAGCACAGGGCACAGTTGATGAAAGACAATCACCAGGGCAACTTGGACAACAACTTCCATCATTGATTTGAGCAAAAGTAAAGATGACAGATGCACCTTCAAAAACCAGGTTCTCTGGTGTATAACGGAAGGAAGGTGGGACCAGGTTATTAATTTCATTAACCCAAGTGATATGGGCTCTTTCTTCCCCATTGGTGATATCATCACCTTTTAGTGGAGAGTGCTGGACATCAGTAGTTGCTTGACAATGTGGAGATATTGTGCCATGTAGATCAGTGCCATCATATTGCACAAATTCTGTACTCTCAACATTATGAGCACACCCATTGGTGACAGCTTTCTCAATTCCTTGGGTGTATTCATGGCAGAGATCAGATGGTACAGAGAGGTTTTCTTTGTCATACCCAGCATTAAGAGTGTTCTCCATGACAGGTTTATGTGACATATCCCGCATTTGTCCCATATTGATTGTTCTGTCTCCTGGGTCATTACAGCCATTTCCTAATTCCACAAAGCACTGGCACATATCTCTCATCAGTCCCATCACAGAGATATTGGGGTCAAGGATTTTATATGATTGGAGACATTTATCTTCCATCATCACTATGACTATATCTAGACTAGGCATATGAAATCCTGATCTTCTAATAGTAGATTTGCAGATCAGAGTAAGTTTTACCTCTCCCAAGGATGGAGGGGCAATCTCTAACTTTGTAAAATATTCTAATGGAACATGTGAAGGACCCAGTTTTGGTTCTCAATTTGTTATGCAAGAAGACCTACCTCACTATGTTCTCCATGCACATGTGATGAAGTTGGCACATCTCCATTTTCACCAGCAATTTTCTCCTTACCTATTGAAGCTCTCTTGCCAGATGGCTCAGTAAGATTTTAACTTAAACAAAATCAGATTTTCTAAAGCCTCTGGTCCAGTTGTATCTTCATAAAGAAAATTAATAGCACATATGACAATTCAATTGTTAACTTATGCAGATACACCATATGGAATGTACAGGTACCAGTTTTTCCTGTATGGCACAGAAAGGCCAATGTACATATTATATATATTGTAGGTGAAAACATAAATGATTATTGATTAAAAAATTCTTCTTAAATGCTACAAAGTAACCTCTGTATCCCAACAGTGTAGAGACTTTTTTTAATAAATAAAGAATATTCCTTCTGTATATTGACAGCCAAGAAAGATATGATCAAAGATATAAATGATAATTCTTTAGGTCAAAATCTTAATGCAATAAAAATGGAAGGCAAGAACTAAGAGTCCTCTAATGTAAGAAGAAAAAATGGAAATCATCAACATACGCAAGTCAAAAGAAGTGATAGAACCCAATAAAAGAATTACTTTAGAAAGAGGTTTCATAGTGAGGAATGAAACAATAATAAACAACAGAAACAACAATCTCATGTTTCTCCTTGCCAACCAAGTATACACCACAAAACACGATATGCTATGGGAACTGTTAAATTTTGGTTATGGGGGCAAAAATACCCAAAGAAAAGAACAACAGGAATTGGATCAAAATTTTTTTTTAAAAGGCAGAGAATGTGCTGCATCCAAGAGCCACAACAAAGGAAAAAAAAAAGAGGAGATTAATCGTGTAAAAAGAACCAGAGGCTATATCAACAGCAATGAATGAACCAAGGATCTATTTGTCTTGTAAGAATTATTGATCAGCTAAAAATTATTCATTTAAAGATATCATCATTGAAATTAACTATAAATGTCATTACACATTTTTGAATTATTAAGAAGACAACCTTGGAAAGAAAAATTCAAAATCATTTTATCATACAATAGTAATATATTAATGGTAATGGTGGACGATAATTTGTGAAAGAATAATAAATATCCAGGTGACAGTAGGAGCAGAGTGCGATAAACATGGTGATGCAAGGAAGTTATTATCCTAACCAATTAGAAATTCTAAGTAATTCAGTTTGAAAAATGGCAGTGGAAATCATATCAAGATAATTTCACTGAGGGGATATAAATGTACCAGGAAGGATCACTGCAAGGGGAGTTTCATCAAGGGGTATGTCTCCAGTGAAAGGCTCATCCTTGGGTTTAATCAGAGTCGCCTGATTGCTGACATGAAGTTTATCTTTGGGCAAACGAATGGTGCCAGAATTAAAATTGGTCTCCTTTACACAAGCTCCATGAGATGAACTCCCTAGCATAACTCCTTTATCCTTTGGTTGAGATTCATTTGCCCTTTCATTTAGAGATAACTCATTGGACATATTAGACTGTTTTCCTTTGTTGTGCCCATTTAGAATGCCCTGAGAAGGATGAAATTCCTCCTCTTGTTTAGGCTGTATTAGAGCAGCTCTGCCTATTCTGAGATTCGGATTGCAAGGAGAGGCAGCAGGTTCATTCTCTTGGTTCCTACGTCTCAGCCTTTTCAGAGGGCGTTGAAGCTCCTGCATTTGAGCTTCTTCTTCTTCTTCTTCTTCCTCCTCCTCCTCCTCCTCCTGAGAAATCAGAATGGGTCAAAAAACAGATAGAACTAAACTAGCAGATGCAGGTCTAAGAAGCCACAGCAAAAGTAAGCAGAACTACAAACCTCAGAATGGCTTTTTCTCTTTTCATCTGCCACCTGATAAATGACACAACAAGAAAAGTCAGAGAAGTGTTGAGAAAGAAAAAGAAGAAAAATGCTAATAAGATACCACCACTTACAGCAGAAACTGCACCTTATTGTCATCACACTCAAATATAGCGTCTGCAAGGGCCCTGTAATTTTCTTCTTCAATCAGTTCCCAATTCTTCTCATACAGCTTTAAGAGCTTCTTCAATACCGGCTTCACCTTATCTTCATTTATTCCAAGAGACCTCATTGCCAAATAGGCAGCTCTCACTCTTGTATTTTTTGGCGCCATTTCTCCCTATGCATATAGGATTAGAATCACAATTATCTACATGGCTACAATTTCTAAGGATGATGAGTAAAGCAAAACTATGGTCTCACCGGAAAGAAATAAAGGATGGTGTAACAGTATAAACAACTTAGTTTGAATGATAGATATTCTTCTCTTGTTTTAAAGAGAAAAAACATGAAACCACTAATAGCATTGACATATGGAAGCACATTTGGAGCATTTCCATATGCATTGTGTCAGCAGAAAACACATGGCTGCAGGTATTGTTAATCTTATCAGAAAAACACCCGGCACCCCATTTTAATCCCAGTAACACCTGAAAAATCTACCCATAAAGACAAAATAAACACAAGAAGAGTGCATTGCGGCTAGCCACTTGCAAGGAAAGGGAAGAAAGCACCAATATTTGGTAGTGTGGATCATAGATAAATAACATTAAGGCAGAGACCACTTTCAAAGAATCTCTTGCAAATAAAATCAAGAAGTAGAATCGAATAAATGGTTCTCAGCCTGCCGGGTTCAGCCATTGCCCAAATGCAACTACTGAGACAATCTCTAGAAGGGCAACGGAGACGATCATGAAACCCAGAAATTGGATTTGAATAGTTCATTGGACTACTCCACATTATTAGGGAAAGAGAAGAACTCTAGCTAAACCCTTTCTACCGCGCGCCATTTTTTTCCGAATAAGGTAATTTTCAGGACTCGGCAGCAAACACAGGTGGCAGCAAGGCTTCAAAGACGACGACCAGAGACTCAGAAGGGCGTGACAGTGAACACAGCTGCACAAAGCAAACAACCTCGGAAACGGTTGGAAGAACCCAGAAATTCCAAGAGATCCTCCCACTGGCTGTAAATGCCATTAAAGGAGAGCGTAGAAAGGAGAGAAGCAAATGCTCCGAGAGCAACTCACCGGCCGGGAGAAAATCGGCGCGAGGAGGAAGATGAACAGAGAGAAACGAGGAAGACAGCGAGTGAGCTCAAGATTGGGGGCGATTTTCCAAAAACGGAGAGTGCCCGTCTAAATACCTCCCAATCCCACCCCACTGCGGGGCAACCGATGATGGCATGGGCTGTGAGCGCATGGTCCAGGTCGGATCGCATGCTTAGATTGGGGCGGGTCCCATTTTACGGGTTCGGATTTTTCCAAAGCCCGTGTAGATACGAATCCATCAAGCCTACTTCTTATCAACCCCTAGCAGTGAAGTTGAAACCCATATGGCTGCTCTACTGGTAGCTGGATGCTTCGACGGTTTGAGTGGTGACAGCCGCGTAATAATAGAACTGAAGCCTCCACATAGAGGTTCCATCATCACTTGAGTCGAATTCTTCACAGGTTTGTGAAGTTTCAACAAACTGAAGTCAGTGAATACGGTGTTCCTCTTAAAAGTTCGGAATGATGGGCATAACTCAATTCAAATCAGAAAATGTAACGGAACCGAAATGAATCAGAAAACCTGTTTCTTAAGTTGATGAAAGCTAGAAACCTGTTTGAACTCGAGACCTGGACAACCGTGCTTGAACCTATCCACAATCTCATTTCCTAGACCAGTTCAACAATTCATTTGACTGTTAAGAACAACTAGGAGAACTCCTCTCCAACAAGGTAACCATGAATTGCTAAGATGGACGACGGACCACATGAACAGGATTAAACTAGAGAAAGCCAAAACATCCCACCAGTGACCGTGGATGTCTCAATTATCTGCACAAACAAGAATTTAGAAGCTACGCTAGGCAGTAAGCTTTTCTACAGGGAGGTGGTCAAAGAACCAATGCGTTAGGAGGATGGCTGACCAAAAACAGGCGTAGAGCCACCATCAGAATGTAGCTTCACAGTATGAGCCCAAAAGTCATAAGTTTGGCAGAACTGAAAGCCAGCACTAAAGGGAGACCGCCAGCGTTATCTCTGACATCTGGACATTTAAGTGAACAATAAACAGAGGCACCTCTCTTCCCCACAAAAAGATAAATTCAGGGCCACATCTTCATGTTTCCGTGCTCGCTCCTGTGCCATAAGAATATCTCTTAAGCAGCTTAAAGATGAATGAAAAATGACATGTCAACTGGCCATGCTCAGCTAATCTGAATAGAACTTTTGCACAGACAGGGAAAGGATTTTTACATACGTGAGGTTTTCCTATTTCTGCAGAATTTACTGCCACATAGGCATTGGAATGTGTTGCTGGATAAATTATCCCCTTCAAAGTTAATACCATAGTCCTGTATTTAAAAGAACCTTATTATTTACAATGGCACGAATGAACATGATAGCCTACAACAAGCCAAGTAGCAACTATAACAAGTAGGATAGAGTTAATATGCACCAGAGAAAACAATGAATGGACAAAAATGTGAGAAACACAATAGAACTGCAGCCGCAAAACAAGATGACCTTTGATGGTATAAGAAAGGTAAAGAGATGAAGAGCAGCAAATGAAAAAAACGCTTCACAAAATTGCCATAAACTAGCCAGTATTTGAGGTTATGTTTCCTAACCAACTTTGAATAAATTCATCATTGTGTTACAAAGGAGAGCAGAAAGTTAAAACATTTAATAATGGATGATTACATACAAGAGCTTGTACATACTTATATATGTTCTTGAGTTCACAAGAGCGCCATTGTATGCCATTGCATATTAAGTAACACCAGATGACTTCAATAGAAAATGTACCAAAGTGATAAACCTTTGCACAGTGAATTGACTGCAAATGAAATTTCTTACAGTGCCCGAAATATTTTTCCAAACAGCTATTATAGATCATATGTACATATATAATATACATAAGAAAAATATGCTTCTTTTCAACATTTAAAATCATAGACAAAAGCATAGTTCATAAGCTCTCCCTAACATATTTATAAATAAAAGTCCAATAATCAATGAGCAAGCAAAATTATACCAACCCACCCGAGTGAGCTCTTCCAAGGCTTGCACTTCTCTAGTTGTAAATAAAGCAAACTGCAGCAAGAGTGTTCAATATAAACTTAATGTTGCTGTCAGCTTCATAACAGCAAATAATACGAATTTCATGAAGCAGAGTAGACAAGAGAAGGGCAAGGGAATGCTTTTCACTTTTTCTTACATGATAGTAGTGATGCTTTGGGCTCTCCACTTCAACAGGGATCTCAATCAGATTTGCATCATTACATCTAGATACAAAAGAAATTGAAATATAAAAAATCTACAGATCCATCTTTCTTAGGGAGGTGGACATGACAGTAGTAGGCAATATCCGAAGCAAAGTCATATACTTCCAGAAAATTATTCTACCAATACCATGAAAAAATTAGTGGCAATTACAAAGGCCAAAAAAGTTGCCAGTATATTTGACAGCTTATTATTAAGTTAGATGGGATATTTAGACTTCAAAAGGCAAGAGTCAAACGACAGAAAGCAGATACTTCACCAAGATAGACTACTTTAAACATGAAACAAAACAATGCATCTAAGATTGCTTTCAGGTTTCTGTAGGTCAAGGGAAAGGAAGATTTTAAGAAGAAAGAGTTCATAGGCATTAAACTTCATATGACTTCTCTAGCCAAACAAAACATTTCCATAACATATACAATAAATCAGCAGAGACGCAATGCTTTATGCTTTATACAATAAAGAAAATAGCAAGCCGAAAGCAAAAGACGCTCTATTAAACTACAAGGGCATCAGGAGGAAAAGGTCAGGACATGCAATTCATATTGTCTACATCATTAGTAAGACAAAAATTGCATGAATTCATTCAAACTGTTACTTTTGAAAGGGAGACAAAATTAGCAGCAACAATGCAAACCAAGATGACAAATAACAGCAGTAAAATAAAATCGTGAAATAACCTATGATTGATAAATCTAGCAATGTTTGCATAGTAGGTTGCATCCAAACAGAGAGCTTCATCATCCTTCAATGATGTGGTATCCCAGCCAGAATCCAGATAAACCTGGTACATTTTCCCAGATTCCGCTATGTTCATATTTCTTTTATGAACTTCAATGTTAGTTAATATTTCCCCAATGTACTCACACACAAATGCCCCTTTTGGTAGGTCATCCAGTGTCCGCAGGCCCCATCCCTTCCCTTCAGATGTCATAAAGACCTAAAATGCAAATCATCCATGAGTTGCAGCCCCCATTAGAGGATATTTAGAATGACGTATTACCAAGGACTTCCTTCACAAGCAAAGATTAATAAAACAACAAATGGAAGAAGAATATAAATATAAAGTCATTAATACAGATTCTTGCATACCAGAATACCAATTATCAAGTACTAGTGTACCTGCAAACTGCAATTTATGCCACGCTGAACAACCCGATTCCCACAGCACCTGTTACAGCCACATTTCCTCCAGCACTCTTTGATAAATTTTCTTTTTAGATGACCACTGCAGGTTTTCAGATCACCGGCTTTTGATCTTTCAAGGGGACACTCTTGGCAATGGAAATGGGTGCGCCTTGTAGCTTCACGAGTCAATGCAATACACTCATCCAAAAAGCTTTCCTTCACAAGGCCTCTTACTGAATATGCAAACTCTCCTCCATTTGCACAAGCACAAGGCACAAATGAAGACAGGCAATCACCAGAGCAACTTGGACAACAACTTCCATCATTGATTTGAGCAAGAGTAAAGCTGACAGATGCACCTTCAAAAACTAGATTCTCTGGTGTATATCGAAAGGGGGGTGGGACTTGGTTATCAATTTCATTGACCCAATAGATATTGGCTCTCTCTTCCCCACTGGTGATATCATCACCTTTTAGTGGAGAGCATCGGACATCACTAGTTACTTGACAATGCAGAGATATCGAGCTATGAAGATCAGTGCTACCATATTGCATGAATTCTGTACTCTCAACATTCTGAGCACACCCATGGGTGACAGCTTTCTCAATGTCTTGGGCGGATTCATGGTAGTGATCAGATGTTATAGATGGTACAGATAGGTTTTCTGTATCATACCCAACATTAGTAGCATTCTCAATGACAGGTTTACACAACACATCTTGCATCTGGCCCATATTTGTTGTCCTGTCTCTTGGGTCATTAAAGTCGTTTCCTAATTCCACAAAGCACTGGCACATATCTCTCATCAGTCTCATCACAGAGAAATTGGGGTCGAGGATTTTATATGATCGGAGACATTTATCTTCCATCGTCTTTAGGACTGTGTCTAGACTAGGCATATAAAATCCTGATCTTCTGAAGCTAGAGTTGCAGCTCAGAGTGAGTCTTACCTCTCCCAAGGATGAAGAGGCAATCTCTAAGTTGGTAAAAGATTCTAATGGAACATGTGAAGGCTCACAGTTTTGGTTCTCAATTTGTGATGCAAGAAGACCTGCCTCTCTATTTTCTCCACGCTCTCTTGGTGAAGCCCGCATGTCTCCATTTTCACCAGCGACTTTCTCCTTACCTATTAACACTCTCCTGCCTGATGGCTCTGTCAGATTTTAACCTAAACAAAATTAGATTGTCTGACACCACTTGACAAGGTGAATTTTCACAAAGAAAATTAATAGCAGATATGACAATTCTACAGATAACTTAAGCAGATACAGCATACGCAATGTACAGGTGCCAATTTCTCCCGTAAATAGGCCAATATTCGTATAATATATATTGCAGGTGAAAACATATGTAACTAACAATAAAAATTTTCTTATTAAATGCTACAGAAGTACCTTTGCATGATACAGTATACAGATTTTTTGAAAAAAGATAAACAACATTCATTCTGTATCATGACAACCAGAGAAAGATGATCAAAGATAAGACTGATGATTCTTCAGGTCAAAGTCTTAAAGCAATGAAAATGGAAGGCAAAAACTGAGAGCCCTCTTGAAGAAATAAAAGGAAATCATCAACATATGCAAGTCAAAAGAAGTGACAGAGCCCAGTAAAAGCATTGCTTTTGGAAGGAGGTTCCATAGCAAGGGAAGAGACAATGAAATACAACAGAACCAGGAGTCTCATCTTTTTCTTTGCCTAACAACTATGTACCACAAAACATAAGAAAAATGGCAGTGGGATACATAGTGAAGCAAGAAAGTTATAATCCAAACCAGATAGAATCTTGAAGTTTATTCAGTTAGAAAAGTGGCAGTGGGAAACATATCATGATAAATTCAGTGAGAGGATAAAAATGTACCAGGAAGGACCGCCGCAAGGGGAGTTTCTTCAAGGGGTATGTCTCCGGTGAAAGGCTCATCCTTGGGTTTAATCAGAGTCACCTGACTGCTGACATGAAGTTTATCTTTGGGCAGACGGATGGTGCCAGAATCAAAATTAGCCTCCTTTATACGAACTCCATGAGATGATCTCCCTGACATAATTCCTTTATCCTTAGGTTGAGATTGATTTACCCGTTCATTCAGAGATAACCCATTAGACATAATAGGTTGTTTTCCTTTGTTCTGATCATTTAGAACAAGTTGAGAAGGGTGGAAATCCTCCTCCTGTTTAGGCTGTTTTAGAGCAGCTCCGCCTATTCTGAGATTCAGATTGCAACGAGAGGAAATTGGTTCATTCTCTTGGTTCCTATGCCTCAGCCTCTTAAGAGGGCGTTGAAGCCCCTGCATTTGAGCTTCTTCTTCTTCCTCCTCCTCCTGAGAAATCAGAATGTGTCAAAAACCAGATAGAACTAAAATAGCAGATGCAGTTCTAAGGAGCTAGAGCAAAAGTGAGCAGGACTACAAACCTCAGAATGGCTTTTTTTCTTTTCATCTGCCACCTGATGGATGACACGATAAGAAAAGTCAGCGAAGTGTAGTTGAGAAAGAAACAGAAGAAAAAGGCTAATAAGATATTGCCACTTGCAGCAGAAACCACACCTTATTGTCATCATGCTCAAATATAGCATCTGCAAGGGCCCTATAATTTTCTTCTTCAATGAGTTCCCAATTCTTATCATAAAGCTTTAAGAGCTTCTTTAACACCGGCTTCACCTTATCTTCATTTATTCCAAGAGACCTCATTGCCATATAGGCTGCTCTCACTTTTGGATTTCGCGCCATTTCTCCTTATGTAATGCATATAGGAGCAGAATAACAATTGTCTAAGTGCCCACAATATCTAAGGACGTTCGGTAAAGCGAACATAGAGTATCATCAAAGGCAAAAAAAGGGAAGGTTCAATAATGTAAAAAAACTCAGCTTGAATGAGAAATATTCTTCTCTGATTGTCTATTATATCAGAAAAATACTTGGAACCCAATTTTAATCCAATAAGACCTGAAAAATCTACCCACAAGGACAAAATAAACACAAGAAGATTGCATTGCAGCCAGCCAATTGCAAAGAAAGGGAAGAAAGCACCATCAGTATTCCGTAGTGTAAAGCCACTTTCATAGAATCTCTTGCAAATAAAATCAAGAAGTAGTATCACATGATTGATTTACAGCAGACCGGGCAGCCATTGGGCAAATGCAACTGCTGAGACAACTTCTAGAATGGTAATGGAGACGATCAAAACACAATGCATCAAAAGCTGCAACAGCCAAGGTCTAAACCATGAAACCAAGAAATTGGATTGAAAACAGTTCATCGGACTACTACAAATTATTAAGGAAAGAAAAGAACCCCGGCGAAACCCTTCCTAGCGCACGTCATTTTTGCTTTCCGATTAAGGTAATATCAGGACTCCGACAGCAAACACAAGTTGCAGTGAGCCTTCAAAGACAACAGACGGAGATTCAAAAGGGCACAGCAATGACAACAGCAGCACAGAGCAAACAACCTTGGAAACGTTCGAAAACCCACAAATTCTAATAGTCCCTCCCTCTGGTCGTAAGTACTATAAAAAGAATATGGGAAGGAAGGGAGCAAATGCCCCGAGAGGAACTCACCGGCCGGAAGAAGATCGGCGCGCGGAGGAAAATGGGCAGAAGGGAACGGGGAAGGACGAGAGCGAGCTCGAGAGTTGATGCGTTTGTTCAAAAAAACGAGAGGGTGGCTCCAGATGCGTAAATGAGACCATTTTCAACATTTAATCCATATAAAATATATATTTTAATACTAATTGGTTCATTTTTCTAAATATCATTAAATTCTTATTCTCAACAATTATTTATGAGTCGAATATTCCTTTTTTAGATTCAGATGAGGAGAACAATTGATCGTGCATCGAACAATTTTCTTATATACTTAACTTTATATCAACTGACTACGAGTTAAACTTTTGGAGTCGAGTCAGGTAAAGTATGAGTCTATTGGCTCTAATATCATGTTAAATTCATTATAAATCTATATAAGTTCGAATTCGTTTCCACTTAAAAAATTAAGTTGATAGATGACCGTACATAATTTTCTTATAAACCAATAAAATTATTTTCATTTAATCCATATAAAATTATATATATATATATATATATATATATATATATATATATATATATATATATATATATATATATATATATATATATATATATATATATATATATATATATATATATATATATATATATATATATATATATATATATATATATATATATATATATATATATTCTAAACAAGTCTTCCCACCCCCCACCCTTTTAACTTCCATTGTCAGCTACATTTTGATGGGTTGTTAGCAGAACCCACCGGTTGAGGTTAAAAAAGGCTGGTCAGACTCAACCCCTAGGGGTGGTGGCACTGTGATGGTAGTCACTACTCACTGGAGACTTGGGGGGAGACCTGCAAAAGGCCAAGGCCGAGCCATATCACTCAACACAGCCCTTTCGATGTCTAAGTCAATAGGAGAACAATACATGAAAAGTATGAGAGCTGAGATTGTGAAGAGTATAGAAGAATTAGAGTTTCTCCTTACCTAAACTAGCTAAGCAAAAATTTGTATGGGCTTGACATCACTTAATATGATACGATAGAACAAAATATAGATAGTTAAATTATGTGCGGGCTGATGCAACTTGACCCCGTGTGCAATCTTGGGGGACAAGACATTCCTGGTAGCCTGGAGGGCACAAATAAGGTGGTGTAAGCATAGTTTTAAAAACCGGACCGGGCTGGTCGGTTCGACCGAAAACCAGCCACTCACCCGGTCC
>CXYZ01005797.1:723411-859297 GCA_900006705.1 Sonneratia caseolaris
TTAATATAATGGTTATATTAATGGTTTTTGTTATAAATTATATTCAAATTATGATATTATGTAAATTTATTAGTAATATTATATTATTAATATTATTTTTTAAACATGCGGTTCAACCCATTGAACCCCCAGTCCGACCCATGAACCCATGCCTACACCGGTTCCCGGCCCGGTCCGGTTTTAAAAACTATGGGTGTAAGAGTTGAGGCTGGCTTTCGAGGTCCCGAGGGGACTAATGCCGTGGCCGTCCCGACGAGTCAATTTTTTGCGAGGTCAACTTGGTGGCCGGTCTGGAGGAGCGACCCGTAGGATCCCTTCATGAGGTCGTCCTGCCGAGTTTGGTCGGTGAGGTTGTCTTGCAGGGATCGGCTCCTCCAAAGTCGATCAAGACTTGAGTCGAGTATCGATTATGTATACATCACATTTCTATCATTGAAATTTATTGCAAATCTAGCATTTGATTCATAGGTTTTAAAATCGGACCAGACCAGGAACCGATGTAGACATGGGTTCATGAGTTCATTGGTCGGATTAAGAGTTTAATAGGTTAAACCGTATATTTAATCAATAATAATAACATATTATTATTAATAAATTTATATAATATCATAATTTAAATATGATTTATAATAAAATTATTAATATAACTATTATATTAAATAAAAATTAATATAAATATAAATATAGTAAAATAAAATAAGTATATTATAATATATATATATATGTATTTATTAATTTTAAATCAGTCAATTTTTTCCATTGGTTTGATTGGGTTTACTGGTCGAACCAAGAATTGGCTGATTCAAGTGGAGTCGATCTCTTCGAAAGTACAATCAGGTCTTTTATAAGAATTGAACCAGGTGAGTGGTCGGCCCCTATCAAACAAGTCAAACCGGCTTACCCGGTTTAGTTTTTAAAACTATGCTTTGATTAGCTAAGTCCCGTGGAGATAAGACTGCATTTAAGTCCACTCCTTCCTGTGAACCCCCTCAGTAGAGTTGGAACCCATATGGGTTGCTCTACCGATAGCTCGATGTTAGATGGTTCGAGTGGCTATTGTATCATCTAGATCTAGAAAGGGGGTCCTTGTTGGTGGACTCACTCCATGGCACACTATAGGAGAACTGCGGTAAATCACTCTTCACACGAACCGATTGATAAGGAGTTCACTCATGTAGGACTACAAATTCAACCAAGGCCCATTTATGACTATCTAACCCACCAGTTCCGTGGATGCGGATCAATGAAGAACCTCAAATCTGATACTAATATTAGTTCGAAGAGTTTCATCTAAGATGACGTAGTTAACTGTAAAGTGTAGTCATTCATAATCACTGACACTTTCCCGATACTTGGCCATATTCTTTTTTTGGTCTAGAAGGAGTCATTCATTTCATTAAATTAGAAGTCATCAATCTACAAAATCTGTCCCAATAGACACAGCCACTCTTCGATTAGTGGTGGTTCCTAACACATCTCCCAACAAAATATGTAACAGCTCTCCCGTAGAGGAGTCCCAAATCAAAATGTCACCATATTGTCCTCTGGGCTTCGTTGCCTATTTTGACAAGTCATCTACAACCTTGTTTGCTTCCCCATAGACATGCCTCAACTAAAATTGCTTGAAAGTCCAACTGATGATCCTGCAATCCAAAATTATAGGAGTTAATAGATGATTCATAGAAATACTATTATGAAAGAGGACATCCCTAATTATGCCTCCCGCTTCAGCCTGACTTGGACATTCTAAATTAGACACATCTATGTTTAATTTTCACCATCCCATTGGTGGTGCTTCCCAAGCCACAACCTTCAACACCTATTTTGAATTGTCATGTTTTGATTGTTGAAGGGTAAAGTATTCACATGCCCTTTGAATGCATATTTTTTTGTAGATCATGTTGAGGGTTACAATATTCGAACCATGATTCGGTTTCTTTCTTTCCATAACAACGAAATTGCCATCGAAAATATGAACTTCCATAGGATGTTGCTAGTATGAAGCTCATAAGCTTTACAAATTGTCTGTATCCATGCATTGATAGGAATATTGAAAGTCGCTCTCTTTGTCTTTGGAATCTCAAGTTCCCTCCACAATGTAATAGCCGTAGTACAGGTTCTCATAACACGCCGGAGATCCTCTTCGTGGCCACATGGTAGATTGACCATATTCTTCACAGGGAGCTAGGCTGTCTCCTAATCCTCTTGGTAATGCAACAATGAACTGTTTAATTTTTTTTCTTTTGTGATTTTAGAGTTCGTTTTGGAAAATAAAGGGATGCAATTATGGGGAGTGATAAAATAAAATATTTTATATTTTTAAAAAAGATCATTTTTATTAATATAAAAAAAAATTAATTGAATGCATACTACAAGTCTACAACTCTTAAGAATATAAGACAAAAATGATCAATTCATGTGTACTAAAAAATAATGTTAATGGATGGAAAACTTCTGACCAAAGCACTGTAAAAGGCGAAACCAACGCGGAGAAGCTAAGGATGAGAGCAGAGCAGCGCCAATTAGACCACCGTCTCTGCGCAGCTTTTGTTTCTTTGTTTCTCCATCTCCATCTCTATCTCCATCTCCATCTCCAGAAGCTCCAAACGAAGAGTGGCGCCAACCGAATCAATCCCATCGAGAAGCGTCACAGGAACTCGCTGTACGTGGGAACTTCTCCATCACCACAAGATGGGCCTGCCAGAAAGAAGTCCCACAACTCATCCCTTACCTTTAACACCTCTCCTCACCCTTCTTTTCTCCATCTCCATCTTCTCCGGGCTCATTGTCTCTCCCGTCTATTCCTCCTCTGACTATACCAACCTGGTCTACAAGGGCTGCGCCGACCAGAACTTCCAGGACCCGACAGGGGTCTACTCCCAGAACCTCAAGTCCCTCTTCTCCACTCTAGTCTCACAGTCCTCCGGCAAGACCTACTCCTCCGCCACCGCCGGACAGGCCGAGGAGGCCATCACGGGGTGGTTCCAATGTCGGGGAGATCTCACGAACTCCCAGTGCGGCACTTGCGTCAGCAAAATCCCGGAATTGTCGGGCAGGCTCTGCGGGAAGACAATAGCAGCTAGGGTTCAGCTCACCGGGTGCTGGCTCCAGTACGAGGTTGCGGGGTTCAAGGAGGTCCCTGACACGGAGCTTCTGTACAAGGTGTGCGGGTCGACCCGGGCGAGTGGGGCCGGGTTCGGGGAGAGGCGGGACACGGCGCTGGGGATGGTGGAGAGTGGGGTGGGCGGTGGTGGGCTGTTCTACACGGGGAGCTACCAGAATGTGTACGTCTTGGGGCAGTGCGAGGGCGATCTGGGGAGTAGCGAGTGCGTGGAGTGCGTGAAGGCCGCCGTGGAGAGGGCGCAATCTGAGTGCGGTGAGGCCATCTCCGGACAGGTTTACTTGCAGAAGTGCTACATCAGCTACAGCTACTACCCCAGCGGAGTCCCCAGTTCGTCTTCCTCTTCTTCCTCCCCATCCCCGGGTAAGAACACGCACTGACACCGGTTTGTTTCGAAAATTTTTGTCGTTTTTGGATCGATGATTCCTTGCAATTCGTGGCCTTTAAGTATGTCTCAAGTCGGGTTATTTAAGTGGAAAAATCTACAATTTAGGGTGGAGTCGGTGGCATTAATTTATGAACACACAGAGAAATTCTGGGCAATTTCGTTTGAGTCTTTATTCAGGAAAAGAAAATTGAAGAAGCTTGTGAGGCTCAATTAACCTTCCGTTCGCTAAGATTCAACAGTGGTCCATGAGGATACGTCCATTGGAGAATTACGAACTGATATTGATCGCACCGAAGTCACGAGGTTGAAATAGGCCCCGCATCTTTGGGAGTAGAGTCCAAAATCGACATGGGTGAACTCGAAATTTGGCTATCAGCAGATTTACCTGGAAACTGAAAGTTTGAGATTTCCATATCAACAATGGATTGAACAAAGATAACAAAATGTTTGAGACTCTTGTAGTTGTAGCAGAATGACCGTCCTCCTCCTTGCTGCAAATTCATAAATTACTGGAAATGTGGGAGTGTGTTTCATATGATCGATTTCATCTCCACTGATGGCACCAGGAACTGAGTCTTCAGGACACGGCACCCAGAAGACGGTTGCCGTCGTGGTCGGGGGGGTTGCTGCAGTCGGCTTCGGCATCGTTTGCTTGCTGTTCGCGAGGTCGGTTTTCAAGAAGCGGAGTCCGGTGTATGAATATTGACATCAGTGTCTGTTTCCTCTCTGGTTCCTATTACACGCCTAGGATACACCAATCGATTTGAAGCATTAGGCAAACGTGCATGTAAGGATCTAGTTGTACGGAGGAATTGTGGGTTAGTATTAGACTTAGAAGCTCTTGGGTGTCTGTGGAATGAGTAGACGAACTGGAAGGAGATTGGATTTTGGAGATAGCAACTGCTTTTGTTTGAAAGATAGGCCTGCTATGACCATTATTGGTCAACTTTTTTTTGTGACATGAGAGCGAAGAAAGCATTTCTCTTTTTCTTCGGTTCTGAATGAGGAAGACGCATTATTGATGCCCAGATCGAGTTAAGTGGGACATGTTCCAGCCATGAGAGTCTCGAAGTGTGGACTCCCACGCAATCCAGTTAAAGTGGTTCGGTTCTCTGGTTCGGTGTCTATTACATGGCCATTGAATTAAATTATTTTGAATCGGTTCTATAATTCAGTCAGTTTGAACCATTTTTAAAATAATTCAAAATTAATAAATTGAATATAAAACGGAATCAAAATCAAATAAAAATGATATTGGAAACAAGAAAATGAAATAAAAAGAAAATAATAAAATAGGAATATTAAAATCATAAAAAAATTTAGTTAAAGGTAAATTAAATATATAATATTAATATTAGTAAACCTATTTGCGATGGAATTTAGTTTGAAATGCTATAAAATATACTATAGAATAGTAAAATAACATGTATGTAACTATTTTTAAAAACTTTAAAATATCCCAAATATAGTTATATTTTATTTTTATTACGTTTACAATATTTTGAATAATTTTTTTAAATACGGTTCAGTAGTTCGAACTGGTTAAATGAACCGTTTAAAGTTAGTAAATAATCTCACCATTTTGCCTTAAAAATCATATTATATGAGAACCGGTTCGGTTCTCTGGTTCTTCATGAGCAGCAGCCCTATGTCTTCCCACAGTGTCCTTTCGGCCGTATAGTCCGGTCATTATCAGATTGCCCATCGGAATCCAACGCTACCCAGACCTACCTATCACTGACTGGTGGGCAAAACTCATAGTTGGCATTGAAAACAAGAAGAAGGCTTTACTAGCCGACTAACTACGAGCATAACTTTCTGCTGCAAAACGGTTACTACTCTTGATGTCATTTAGGAAACCGGGAATTCGTGCCCGTATGAAGGATGGGATGGTGATCCACGCGAGGCTGCCCACACAATCAACTGGAGGACTGATGCATGCGTCTCTGAATGTGCGGGCGATAAAAAGATGCCACCACAGGTGAAACCCACCAAGCAGCAGCAGCAACAAGCTGAAGCCAGAGTCTACTCCACTTGGATGTAGCCAGCCATCACAGACCAAGGCTCGTGGAGAACTACAGCACTGATTGACGCTTCGAGTGCCTTTAGACTCAAGCTTGGACCTCTAAAGCAAGCACGAAAGACCCTTTCGCTGGGGAAGCAGGAGCAGCTTATTTTGCAGAAACACCTGCTCTACTTGTATAAGAATGCGACTCCAAAGCAGTCATCGTCGAAGCCCTCTAAACTGGAGCTGCCACATTGCATAGAACGATGAATGAGGCTAGTTGTACCTTGAATGCAAGTAGCAATCTTCTTCAGGCATTTACCAGCTGGAACCTGGGTGCAATTCCCAGAAACGCAACTTCTCGGCCCAGAAACGGAGAGTGCATCCTTTTTGTAAATCCCTTAGGCCCATCCCCATCTCTTCCCCTCCCTCCCATCGCCTCTAATTGCGAGAGGGGATGTGAAGGGCCCAAGTGTCATCCTGTTACATCTAGTGAAATTACCGTCTTCAAGCCTAAGTGAAAAAGGGAGAAGAAATTCGAAACGAGGTCACCTTGAAAATTCACTTTGTTGTTGTTTTCAGTCCTATCCTATCTATGCCTTTGTCCTCGCTCTCCTCCCGCTCCGTCTCCGCCCCTTAAAATACTGCAAGCGGCTTTCCCTTTAAATCCCAACCCTCTCTCTCTCCCTCCTTCCACATCCTCTTCTTTCTAGGGTTTTAGACGGTACTTTGCCTTGCCGCTCTCCCCAATTGCGCGCGAGAGATAGAGGTCTTGTATCTGCGGAAACTCCCCGATCTTCTCTTCTTGGCACTCATTTCCAACCTCCTCCACTTCTCTCTACTGCTCATGCGCCTTTAGAGAAAACCCGGAGTGGGACCCAGTGAGGAACTTCGCACTATAATGGCTTCTTCTTATTCCGGGCCGGTGACAGCGATGCAGGTGGGTCTCGATCCGATCTCAAATCTCGGCTTTCGTGTCTCTTCTCCCCTGTTTCCTCGATCGGTGGAGAATTGTAATATTCGGGCTCATTGAGATCCTGCTTGGTGTTCACTTTCAGGTTGGTTCGTACTTCGTGGGGCAGTACTATCAGGTGCTTAAGGAGCATCCCGACTTGGCTCATCAGTTCTACATGGAGTCGAGCTCCATGGTTCGGGTTGACGGGGATAGCAACGAGCCTGCTTCCTCGATGCTGGTACTGCTGTTATACTGCTGAAATCTTTAGATCTGTTGTGATTTCAGTCCCTCGGTGGTTGCACTCTGTTGTTATGCCTTCTTGGCATCCTAGAGATGGTCGACTCTGTCATGTGATCTGTATCTATGTGCTTGGTATAAGTGAGGATTTCCCCCTTGTGCTTATGTTTTGGATTCTTGGAATTTCATCAGATAGGCTTGTTCGGATATTTTCTGTCTGTGACTTATTCCCTTGGTTATCTCTAAGCTGGCTTACGATCTGGGATTTCATGTAGTAATTGCTTTCAGAAGGAATTACATCCTGTCTTATGTGATCGATTGGTTGAGAGTCTTTCTCAGTATATATGCACACACCTGACAAGACCACATGGCAATATGGCATGTTTCAGTAGGAGGAATTCCAGAGCAAGTAGTCAGCTATCCTTATTCTTTCTTTCTTTTAAATATGTATATTTTAAAAATTAAAGGCATTAAATTGTAGAAAATTTAATTCTGATTGATTTGCATATACAGCTTTGCATGTCTCACGCATTTTTTCCTACTTTGAGTTGTATCTTTATTGATCTGTATTTTCTGGGAGTTGTTTTATTGATGATTGAGTTAATTATAAGATTCAGTAGTCTATGTAAAAGGTAGAGATAATACGCCATCTTTAGCATGGGATTAAGTACTTCTAATGAGTATCTTGAGTTACAGTCTCGGTTTGTCTAGGAAGTTATGTTATAGATGATATTCTTCTCCTTTCTCCTGTGCAGGAAATCCATAGACTTCTGATGTCATTGAATCTGACTGCAATTGAAGTCAAGACAATTAACTCTCTTGAGTCTTGGAATGGGGGAATCGTGGTCATGGTATCGGGTCTGGTTAAAACAAAGGATTTTAACAGCAAAAGGAAGTTTGTGCAGACCTTTTTCCTTGCTCCTCAAGAGAAGGGCTACTTCGTCCTTAATGATATCTTTCAATTCTTTGAGGAGGAACCTATTATTCAGCACCCTGCAGGCTTGATGATGGAAGATAAAGTCAAGATGCAGTCAAATGCAACAAGCTCTCTTCCTGAGCCACCAGGTATGGCTTAACCTTGATTCAGGTGTCTTACTAGGCATGTTGAGAGCAGTGTTGTACTAAAATTCTGTTATTGTTGAACATAAGATATCTCTCTGTGAGAACAATCAGATAGCTATTGTCGGAACTACAACAATTGGTGAGATGCATATGTCTCGATGATGTAATGCTTTAATTGCAAACTACGCTATGGAATGGGCTTGCAAATAAGCTTTGCAATGAGGGATGCCTTTAGCTATTGGTTTTTCTTGTTTTTCCTCTTTCCAGGTTATGGGATGGTGACCAAAGAAACATTTAAGATGATGGGACAAGTTGAAATATGAGGAGATGGGAAATGTATTTGCATGTATCAGATAGAAATTAAAATTTCTTGGGCATGATTGCTTTTGAAGATCCATGACAGTACATCTTTTGAGGTTATTGCTAACATGTCAAAATTTTTTTGTTAGATCAACTTGTCTCATGCTTAGATGATTTGACTTTGACAGTTTCTAACTATGAGTTGGAGGAGGAGGCTGGAGAATATGTTAACTCCATCAATATCGAAGACAACTCAGTTGATGAGTATGGCCAAGAAAACCCACATGAAGAGTATAATCATGATAATCCAGTTGATGATTACAGTATTCCTGAGCAACAACAGTATGAAGAAGTTCAGCCAGAACACCTGCTGGAGAATGCTTATTTGGAGGGCAGATCTGTCCCTGTGCACACATTGAACACATTGCCAGTAACCCCAGATGTTACTGCAGAGGAGCCTGCTGAAGAGCCCATGAAGAAGACTTACGCTTCCATTGTATGGGCTTGTACTTTCTCAGCGCTTGATTTTTCCTTTTGATTTTTCATCATGCATCTTCATTGTGTGCTGAATTTATTAAACCATGACAAAGCTACGAGGGTAGATTTTGCGGAAGGAAAAAAATGAAGAGAATGTACAATTGATTGAGAATTAGCTGGACATAAAGGTGGAAATGGTGTTTCAGATCTTCAATTTTATCAATGATTAGTGCTTGTTGGTTGTAGGCATTTCTTATGAAATATTTTCCTTGTCATGTTTATTCTATTCAAGCTAATGACAGTTATGAAAGTGAATTTTACATGGAAAGGGATCTGCTGTTATTTTACCGGCTTATGACTGATTAGAACTTGGTTCTTAAGGTAGTGCTACTGATTAATCAGAATGCTTCTAATAAGCTGGAGTGATTTTTCCTTTCAAGGTTGTGATCATTCTGCATTGAGTAATTAGTTAAGAGTATAGGGTGCCTAAGCTTAAATGTCATTTTTAAAGGTTTTTTTTTGCATTTTTTGTTGAGTGTTGTTTGTGTGCTTTGTTTGGGTTTCTTTAGTGGGGTTTGGGTGCCTGGTTATTTTAGCATTTTCGTGGTTATGACTTATGTATGCTGGTCTGATATGTTGGTTGTGCTGGAAATTGCTAGCTGCGTGTTGCCAAAGGACCGCATGTATCGGCAGTCTCTCCTCATCCATCTTTTAGCAAACAAGTCCCTGTGGCATCAGACTGGAGTTACACTCAGCCTACTGCTCAACAGTCAAACTCGACTGCGTTTGTGGAGCCTGAACCAGTTGCAGAGGTAGCAGAAGATGTTTACATGGAAGATGAAGGTTGTTTCATTTGTCTCTCTTACAGACATATCTCATTTGTAATTTTCCATAAACTGGTAGTCTTTCTGTAAGAGTTTCTTGTGGATATTGTTGCCTTATTTTATGTTCAATAGTTGTTATTGAAATAGTCTCATACTTTTTATTAGCAGCTGTCTTGCTTCTTGTTTTCCTTGAATTGTTAGATGGTTAAAATCGCTGGTAATTTTCTTCATGCTTATCTTCACCTAATTCCATTTGCAATAATTCCAGCTTATTTGTTCTTATAATGTGTTTATACTTCGATTTATAAGGTTCTTCCGGTGATTGGGTTGATTTCTGTATCTGGTGTCATATGTCGTGGTTTAATGGATCATTGGTTTATTATCTCTTTAGGTTTTGTAAGATATTGTGTACTGCTTTGAGGCATGTTATCTTATGGTCGTCTTATTAGAGACAGGCGTCTTTTCTGTTTGTTTGGAAGAAAGTGTAGATTTGTTGGTCTGTATCTTGAGTTTTCCAAGAGATATTGTCATATTTCTTTGTTGCCATTTTTGTTTAGACAAATTGAATTATCAAATTTCTTCTGTAGGTCTGTTTTCTTCAAAATTTCCAGTACTTGCACTGCATTATCGCAATGGATTCATGATAATTGAACTTCTTGTAGATTTCTTTTTTAACTCTGTTTGTGAACAAAAGAAGCAGCACTATCCTAAAAGAGATTTGGTAGAAATGGCGAGTAGATTGATCTTATAGTTTTTCATGGCAATTTAGTTTTTTTTTCCAATTTATTCTGTTTCTAATGAATGGGGCTGCTATGTTACTGATGTGATGTTGGAGTTTAACTAATTATCATTAATTTGGCTAGCAAAAGTGCTTAGCAATACATCCTTCTTTTCATTTGGAAGCTCAGACAAATTTATAGGTGAAAGGTGGGGTTTGTCAGTTCCTTCTGTTGTGAGTTTTATCTCTCGTAGTGTTCATATTCCCTTTCCAGTCCTATGGGGAGCTTATCTTTACTAGGCGTTTGAAATTGCTCAACTGTTGAAAATGGTGTGGCATAGTTTACAGTTATTTTCCAACCATATATTCATCTGTTCCCGTTGCTGGAAGGCAAGCAAGCTGACTTCTGCATTTTGAATATTTGATCTTACCAGGCCAATCAAAATCAGTCTACGTGAGAAATCTGCCGTCAAATGTTACTGAGGCTGAAATTGCAGATGTATTCAAGAGTTTTGGCAAAATAAGACCAGATGGTGTTGCTATTAAGTTACGGAAGGTAATGCGATAAACAGCTACATATATAACTTAGCCGATATAGATGCTGAGTATATTAAAGTGTTGGTATCTTTCAGGAAATTGGTATCTGCTATGCTTTTGTAGAGTTTGAAGACATGATTGGAGTGCATAACGCAATAAAGGTATACGAATTATCATCGATCCATTGTTTGCTATGGTGAAGTTGCTTTACTTAGTTGAGTATAAACGAGTCTGTTCAAACACAGAGAATGTAGTTCCCTTGATTATTGCAAGTCTCCCTTCTACTTGCCCTGTTTTGGGTGCTTTAATGGAAAGGCGCTATTATGTCATGACCTGAAACATTTGCGTTTACATTTCATTCCCTTGTCATTCTTTTATGCCAAAAGGGCCAATGGTTCACTGCCTCTGGTATTACTAGTCATCTTATCATGGGATGCAAATGATTTCTCAGACCTATCTAGCTCCTGCTATATTTTCATTCCGGTTCTATGAAATGTTGTCTGTGGTTTCTGCAATTGCCAATACCCCTATATACTGCAGTCGTCTCAATTAGGAATATCCAAAATTGTGTGTTTTCGGTATTTGGACTGTCTTTGTGGTGACAGTTGTGCCAGAATATCTTTTCTGCAGCAAGCTTGGTGATCTTTTGTTGCACTCTACGATAACTTTAGGGCTGGTGCATGTCGTTACCCATTACTGACTGGGCTTACTGTTGTTTGATAATCAGAATTCTCCAGTACAGTTGGCCAGTAGGTCAGTTTACATTGAGGAGAGGAGGGCAAACAGCATGGGCGCTACCCGTGGAGGAAGTATGTGGCAAACACAGTTTTCTTTCCTGCAATTACTTTTTTTCCTTCTTGATTCAATTATGAGAATGATTTCGTAACATGATCCTAGAAGCGATACCTTTTTATTTAAATTGCATCTAGGAAATGGCTTGTTGGTGGCAATTAGAAGTCAGTCTTACTGCAGTGCAGTTGTGACTATCTGACGGCATAAATTGTAATGTAGAATGAATCTGCGCAAGCATTTGTCATAGGTTGGGGACCCCTTCATTATACAAGCCAGGCCAGCTGTGACCATGGTCTTAAGCTCTTTCAATCCATGAATGAGCAACTGGCCAAAACAAATTTATGAACAAGCAACGACACTTTTAGTGTGTACCTAAGATATGGATGCCAGAGATTTTAGAAATCCTGTGTCTCTGCAAATCTTGGAGGAGCCAATCTCTTGTCTAGACATTACACTTTAAACTTTGGGTGTTGAGAGGTGCAAAGTCATGTTTCTTTCTTGTGAAAAGAGTACCCTTGGTTTGGTTTTAGTGGCATTGGATGTGGTTACTGGGACAGGCTTGGGTTTGTTCTTGTTGAAGGGTGTATACTGTCTTGTTAGCACCTGATGCTGGGACTTCTATGTCCCTTTTGCACTTGTAAGTTAAACTGGGGCTCTATTCATTTTTATTCTTCTATTGACTCTCAGGGAGGGGCAGAAGCAGGGGCAGCTACCCTACAGATGCCCCACGAGGACGATTTGGTGCTCAAAGCTTAGGCCGTGGGGGCAACCTTGATGGTGCTGACTACAGCCGGTCTAGAGGCAATGGGTCCTACAGCCGCAGCTCTCGGTAAAAAATAATATGAAAATGAGATGCCCCTAGTGTAATATGGGTTCTTGACCAAAAGGCCCTATTAGTTTTCTCTACCTGGGGGGGGTGGGGGGGGGTGGGATTTCTTTCGTCTCTCCTCCATGTTTGGGTGATGTCAGTGTTCGTCTCTAACTGAGGTGTTTTGCTTTGCTGAGTTATGTTGTTTTCAAAGTGCTGGATCGTAAGTTAAAAATGTGTTTTAGCTTTCCTTTGCATTCGGGTTGTGCTGTAAGCTCTCCCTCCTGGATGGGCTTTTTTAGTGTTCAATTCAAGAGGGAGTTGTTTTTGCTATGTGAAGGCCCTAAACTAAGTTTTAAATCGTCGATTTGGGTCCCATGTAAATATACATGGTCTTGCCCTTTCCCACACGGTCCCGTTAAGGTGGCACTCTCTTAATATATGGGGCAGCCTTGGCTTCGGTGCACTGTGGCTGTTATAAACTTGTGGTTGAGCGAGTCTCCAACATGTTTTCCTGTGAGAGAAGTTGACTCGTGCGGGGGTGTAGCTTTGTTATGGGCAAGTGAACGATAGTATACCTCCAAAAAGTCACGATCAGGATCGCTTGCGGGCAACAGCAGTCTTCTCACGCTCAAAATATACTCTCCAAATACTGTTTTTTTTTTTGGGGGGGTACACAAAACGGTGACACAGATGCACGTTTTGTTGATGAAAACTTCATCCTGAAACAGCAAGAAGCTCTGTTGTCTAGCCGATATTGTCACATGCACGTTCCTCTCTCTCTTTTGTCTCAAGTTTTCACTTCCCACGGTAATTATTAGCGAATTTGTGCGGTTTTCTAATGCGCGTCAGAATTTAAGAAATTGCATGGGGGAAAAAAAGGAGAGGAAACGGTACTGAGGTATCCTGTGAGGGGCTGGCCGCATAATTTATTAGATAATGAAAACTTTTACTTTTTAATTTTTTTATTACTGTCTGGCCTATCATAATAATAATAATAATAATAATAATAATAATAATAAACCCATTAATGTTATATTTTCTAGATAAAATTTTGTGGCTCAGGTTTAAAAAGATTATCAGAAAACAAAGAATAAAGATGATTGTAGAGAATCGACACGGAAACGGGTGATTTTGACGAGATTAATTGATTTAAAGATTATTTTGACTTTCCTTCGTGTCAGATGCAGTGGGCCCAGACGGTCGGCCTTACCGACCTATGGGCGCGTTTCGGGCACGCCAGCAGGAGGAGAACGACCGTCAGGAATGTGGATGGTCGTCGACAGAAGACAAAGCAACTTTCCATGGAGCACGATTCGCCCGTAAAGCTGGGGTTGTTGTGAGGGGGAAGACCGGGTCGCATTGCTATCTTCACCTCCCCACGTATGATCTGATCTCCCCCCCTTGCACTGTCGTCTCTGGTCTGGTTCCTCATTTGAACGCCGGAGAGTCTGTTGGTGTCCCTGGAACCGAGACGTTTGGCATTGAGATCTTGCTACTCTCGTTCGACAAAACAGAAGGAGTCCACTTTTTCTTCCATAAAGACGGGGATTGTGGGAGGGCGAGAGAGTCGGAGAGATGCTTGGTCGCAATAGAAACTTCTTCTCCTGGAGCAGATTTCTCGATTTCTCGTCGCCTCAGCTCGAGGCCTTCACACTACCTTCGTCTCTCCCTCAATGGCCTCCAGGTAAATCTAGACAAGGACTCTGTAGAAATCGGCATCCTTTTTCTTTTCCCACCTGGCTGTTCGTGAACCGGAACTCCGAATTCTTTTGTTTTTGTTTTTTTTTTTGGAATTTTTCTCGGAGATTTTGATTCGTGGAGTAGCATCGTCTGATCACCGGTGGCTTTTTCTGCTCTTGGTGGGATGCTGGCTGTTCAAGGATGAATGCATTTATCGGAAGTCTTGCCTTCGCTAAATTTTTTATAATATTATTCCTTTTTTGGCGCTTGTGACCGTACGGAAATTGCTGAGACACCATATTGAGTCTATTGGTGTTGCTTTGGTGTTCCTGTCTTTAGGGAGGATCATGAGGTTTTGGGATTCCTCCCATTGCTTTACCCTCTTTCGCATTGTCGGCTGCGTATTGTTTGTTGATTATGCCCTCGATCAATAAGAAATTTTTAGCATATTTTGGATAACTTTGATTTCTAGGGTTGGATGAACTACCTAGTGCATTTGTGGTCTTTATCACATGGAAATCTTCCTAGTTATTCCTGAAACTTGTGCCCCTATATATCATCCTTCACACGAGAATCTCTTGAAATGAGTTAGTTTGCTGCTCGGCTTGCTATAGCTCCCTTATTACTTGATTACTAGTCCTGTCTTTTTTCTAAATGTCCTTGCTCTCGATGATCAATGACTAGTTTTCGTTATTAAAATTGTAGCTGTTTAGTTGATGCATATATTTGCTATGTTTTGGTTCATACGTACGTTCTAATATTAGAGAATTGATATCTGGTCTCTTTTAGTTTTGGACCTACTTTCTCGTTCGGGAGCACTCGATGGGAAATTTTAGATACTCTTTTTAGATTGGCTTCTTGTCAGGAAACAATCTACTCGCCTCCATTGCACATTATATTTTCATTTTAATCTTTGTAAATAGCGAACTTATTACAGTAATATTTCTTCTTGTTGCTCATCATTGTCATAGAACAATCTATCAGTCTTCACATCCAGAATGCAAGCTACCCCTTTGTTGCTTTACTATAAAATTAGATTACTAGTTGGTCCATACAAGCAGACACAGGTTTTCTCAGGTCATGTTCCAGTTTTACATGAGTTAAAATCATATTTAGCTGTCCCCTCGGTCTTGATTTAACTATAAAATTAATCTGTGTAATTTGGAATATGTTTCACTTGTCCCCATAAAACATTCAATATACTTTCACTATCTGATTCGGGCCCTGATTGTGTCTATTACTTACCCCCCAAAAAAATGTGCATCAATTGAGTGTATTCTCCAAGAACTTTTAGTACTATCTGCTATGCCTTTTCTGCATCTTACTCTTGTCATTTTAATGAAAACTTGCATGCCTTTTTCTCAATTTCATATTTGTCATTCCTAGGTCTGGGGTTTGCTTGCGGATTAATAAATCTTGGGGAACTTGAAGTCCAAAAAGTCAAAAGTTTTGAGCCCATTTGGAGCTGCAATCCTTCGCGCGACAAGAAAAAGGGTGTCACATTTTGTAGGCCTCGAGAAGTACCAGAAGGATTCTGTTGCCTTGGTCACTACTGCCAACCCCATGACCAGCCTCTGCATGGTTATTTACTAGTGGCTCGGGAAGCTGCTTCTTCTCAAACAGAATCTTTGTGTGATTTGAAGAGTGATAAGAAACCAGCCCTTCGGGAACCTGTTGATTACAAGCTAGTTTGGAGTAACGATGATGGAAGTGATGACAACTTTGGAAAATGTGGTTACTTTTGGTTTCCATATGCACCTTACGGTTATAAATCTATGGGATTTCTGGTTACTGATAGACCAGATAAGCCCGACTTGGATGAAGTAAGAGTAGTCCGTGAAGACTTGACAGACAAGTGTGAAACTCATCATCTGATGTTTAACTCCGATCGGATATTCCCAGGATTGCCTTTTCGAGTTTGGAGCACTAGACCGAGTCATAGAGGAATGCTAGGTAATGGCATTTTCACTGGAACCTTCCTTTGCAGTTGCCATTTGACCTCCACTGATGACCTGAGCATTGCATGCTTGAAGAACTTAGATCCCTCCCAACATGCAATGCCTAACCTCGATCAGGTCCATGCACTCATCAGACACTATGGGCCCACAGTTTTTCTTCATCCTGACGAGAAGTATTTGCCTTCTTCTGTCTCGTGGTTCTTCAAAAGTGGATCGTTACTCCATCGGAGTGGATTATCTGAGGGTGAGGCCATCGATGCAGATGGGTTGAACTTGCCCGCTGGAGGGAGAGATGACGGGGAGTATTGGATTGATTTACCGGGCAATGAACGAAATGAAACCATCAAGTGTGGGAATTTGGAGTCCGCAAAGCTCTACGTTCATGTGAAGCCAGCATCAGGTGGGACTTTCACTGATATCGCAATGTGGGTCTTCTGCCCCTACAATGGTCCTGCAATTCTCAAAGTTGGCCGAATGGACATCTCTCTTAACAAGATTGGGCAACATGTGGGAGACTGGGAGCACTTCACCCTACGAATTAGCAACTTCAGCGGAGAGCTACGCAGCATCTACTTCTCACAGCATAGTGGCGGGCAATGGGTGAATGCTTATGATTTGGAGTTCATAGACGGAAATAGGGCCATCGTCTATTTGTCAAAGAGTGGACATGCAACCTTTCCTCATCCTGGGACCTACCTTCAGGGGTCCTCGAAGCTTGGGATTGGGATCCGGAATGATGCCGCACGAAGCGATCTCCATATTGATTCGAGCACTTCATACGAGATAGTTTCTGCAGGCTATCTTGGCAATGGGGCTGTTATTGAGCCTGGTTGGCTGCAATATATGAGGAAGTGGGGTCCGACTGTAGCATATAATTCAAGGACTGAGTTAGATAAAATAATCAAGCGACTGCCTCTGATGCTTCGGTGTTCGGCGGAGAACATACTCAATAAGCTGCCACGGGAGCTGTGTGGGGAAGACGGTCCAACTGGCCCGAAGGAGAAGAATAATTGGCTCGGAGATGAAAGAGGCTAACACTTGCCTTTCGCCAGGTCGAGGTATCTATTTTTGTCCCATTGTCATGCTGCATGGGGAGCTGGGCCAACATTCTTTTGTATGTAGCCCCTGTCCCTGGTAACTCGGCATCATATTGTCAGCTACGGAAGATGCATGTGCTGTATCTTAGCAATGATCTCAAACGACGGTATGACGATAGTGAATTTTGTTTATTAGGTGTACTTTAGGTGATCGCGAGGAAGAAGAGGAAATATCCAGAACACTTGGCAAATTCTACACGAACATTCGAGGTAAGGGTGAATCTTGTGCCCACTGAGAATGTCAATTTGTGAAGTAGAACGGAAAATCCTAACCGTGGAACATTGTTCACTAGCAATTTTTTGTCTCTCTGCCCTGGTCTCCTTCCCCAAATTGCCGGAGTCTGCTGTGCTTCTCAATTTGTTTAACCGGTGGTCTTGGTCCTTCATTTCGACACTGCATTCAACTTTCCATCATCTCGTCGCCGCAAACTCTCGGTAACTGGCAGTCAAAATGGAGCGGGCTAGAGGGACGAGTGCGGCCGCACAAGGTGTGAAGCCCAAGTCATTTCTCCATAGGCGTTATTCATTATCACCGTCTCCATTATTATGTACGACAATGATAATGATTAAGGATGGAGTCAGGATCACTCTTTCCCCTAACGATGCTATTTTAACAGATACAGAATTTGCCAATTCTTGATAGGTGTGGCGTTTCAAAAATGTTAGGTCCACTCGAGTAGTTAACCTCATATTGGAGAATACCTTACCTTGAAGGAAACAAACGACACGGAGGCAGAGCCAACAAATCTTGCAAAAGAGAAGGAAGGGGAGAGTGGGGCAGTCGACAATTAGACAATTCATTGAAGGCGCACTTAGGAAAGACAAGCAAGGGACCACAAAGCCTCCCCCGCCTTGCCTTCTTAGTCTTGTTTTCTTCCTCGTTTTCCTTCTCTAACCAACAGTACCTATCAAAACACCCCTTCTCCTTTCCCCAACTCTCTCCTGTCCCTCTCTCACTTGCCAATTCTGTGAGAAAAGCTCGTACTTCGATTTCATTCCTGCCCAGAAGCTTCCCATCTCGTGACTGGACTGTCCCTCTTGACTTTCGATCCTGAGGCCGAGATTTCATCCATGCAGGGTGATTCCGGAACTGGGTCGGTGTCGACGGTGTCCAGGGATGACAACGTCGCCTTGTCTTCCGAGGGTTCTTCCTCAACCCCAGGTGACTGCGTCCTGGGCTTCGGACTGTCGCTTGGAGTCGGAAGCGAGGCTGCCTGCTCGGAGGTGCATAGATCGAGTCCTAAGATTCTCACAGCTGAGGACTTGCCCGATGCGTTCCGTTCTTCACCGGCTACTTCGACTTTGAGCAGAGTCAACGGGATTGCTGGGACCAAGAGGACCGCCGACTCCGCCCCTCCCAATGCTTCCAGGTCTTCTTGTCAGATATACCAAGAGTTTATTCGTGAACTAGATGGAGTGTTCGTGTCATCATCAGCGTTTGCTTGAGATTTCTCTGCCTGTCGTTGTTAGTATTTACGTTGCGCTTACTTGAGCTTCTTCTTGTCATGTCAGTTTCTGATTCTGTATGTGTTAGTTTCTTATGCTTCATTATCTTTTGAGATAGTCAAGATCAAGTTTTGTTTAGGATGGTGGATTAGGGTGCAAAACTTCATCTTTATAGGAGCAAAACGGAAAGGAATTCACTGAACATTTGGAGGGACAATAAACATCTTGTATTGGGATTTTACAATTCGTGGAAGTTCAGTCATTGGTGCCTGTTGAATCTGAGGATGGTTGCATCAGTTCTATGTATGAGTTTGTTCGGGACGAATTCTTTGTCATGGTGCTGTTCATATTCATGTTTATTCAAATCATTCACGTGCCCTGGACTGCCTTATCTTGCTGTAAAGCTGTTTGCTAGTCTTATTTATGATTTCTGGTTTTTATCAAAACAAAGTCAGGCAATTTGGTATCCTTTTTCTCCTGAGATCTTATGCCGTTTGGAAGTTGGTGTCCTTGATCTTATTGATTATTTTACTGATGGTAGATTTTCATTTCTTGATAAACTTAAGCAGTCAGGTTGTGGGATGGCCTCCTGTAAGAGCTTATAGAATGAACAGCTTGTCTAACCTGGTGAAATCTCCTGCCAACGAAGAGTTTACCTCAAAATCCATGAAAAATAATGCCGAGAGTATTGCACGGCAGGTGGATAGTGATTGTTGCAATGGTTTTAATCCTAAACAAGGGCTGCTTCTGAAATCCTCATATGTCAAAGTGAATATGGACGGAGTTGCCATTGGAAGGAAGGTTGATCTGACTGCTCATGACTGCTATGAGAAGTTAGCCCACACACTGGAAAAGATGTTCAGTGCACCCATTGCGAGTGCTGATGTGACTCGTGAGTCCCTCTTTTGCTTCAGCTGCACTTCAAAAGTGTTGATTCCAGTGTTTCATCACTTACAACTGTTTATAGAAATTCTTTATAGTTGGAATAACATTTTTCATCTGCCATGGTCAATTTTATTTGCCAATATAGTGCCGTGTCCTGGTTATTGATTGAATAATGCTTGAAGTGCAAAGGTCAGTCTGATGAAACTTAGTCTTAAAGAATTTAGTCCTTTAAATGGTTAGAGATTGATTGATATTAATCTAGAATGGAAGGACAGTTCTCAAACTATTTACTAACTTTTAGCTTAACAGAACCAACATAATCTCAGAAAATGTGTAGGCCCCTGTCAAGTGCTAACTAATTGAAAAATCACTTAATCGATTGATGAAATCCTTCTTCGATGTCTCTGCCGCCCTCCCCTTGTCCAATTACTTTAATTACTTCCACATTTTAAATTAATTCTTAACCAATCAAACTCTCTCTTTTTCTTAAACCAAACACCATTAGCTATCAAGGTGAACTCTTTAACCATGTTTATTAGTAGTAAAAGAATAAAAGTCAAAGCAGAAAATATTCACTTTTCACCTTGCATCTTATTAATTTTTCATTGTTTCTTTATATCAAACTTAACAATTCTAGAACAAGGAGAGAAACTCATACTTTGGAGAAATAATTAATATTTTTAATGTTGGAGGGGTGTATCTTCACAGGATTGAGCATGGTAGAGCATCCAAGTCTCCCTGGAGAGACAATATCCTCAAAGTTGCTGGATGGTTCATCTGGTTATATACTCACTTATGAAGATAAAGATGGAGACTGGATGCTTGTCGGTGACGTGCCCTGGAGGTAAATCTTTTGACTTTATATCCAAAAGTTTTTCAAGAATGACTCTAAATAAAAAACTTATATATTTTGAATCTGAGTTGCCGTTTGTCAATGTATTTTATACTTGCATTGTGATTTTAGATTTGGAGTATTTAAACTCATGTCTTCTTCTCTATAGATTGGTGTTTCAATGTCTCCCAGTTTGCCCTGAACTGTTGAAAACCTATGGCGTTCATTTATAATATCAGACTTCTTGATTTTGTTTGATTACTAAATTATGCCAGTCTGTTTAAGGCGGTGACATATCCACTGAAGATATACACATGATCTTCTTGCCAGTATCTGGTCATTTGCCTACTTCTGTACTTATGCTTGTGGTGCTTTCTTTCTGAATATTTGCTGAACTGAACACATTTCTGTGGGGAAAATGTCTATTATCCGAACATTTGCATTCTACCAGAAGGGAACTGTTAAAAAAAGAAAGAAACAAACAAACAAACTAAAGAAAGAAAGATTAACATGCTCCAGTTCTCTCCCTATTGCCTTCCTGGATTTAGTGGCAAGCTCTACGGGCCACTGTCTGCATTTTTTTTTAATCTTGCATCACTTTTAGATAAATGTGGTTGTTTTTTTCTCACAACCAGCAGATCTCTAGTTTAAACCTTGCTTGTCAACATTATAGCAGTATTATTCCCTGATCGATTCCCTAGGTTCTCGTAATTCAACCTCATCATTTGAATTTGTGTCCTAGGATGCTTAAATACTTCCACAGCAATTCTGTTATTTGGTGATATGGAAGAAGAAAAGAAGCATGGTATAATCAGTCCCTAGTAGATTGATCTTCACCCACATGATGCAGGATATTGAATTTGATCACCCTATTTGACCAATCGATCCTTTCTCTTGTCCTTTCTCTTTGTGCAACAAGCAAAGGCACTGTGAGCATGATTTGTGAACTAGATTTTATGCTTTTTCACTTTGAGCATGTTCCTTGTTCAGCTTCTTGTATTCTACGTCACAAACTGATCCTGGAGTCTATGAATCTCTAAAGATCACAGTTGCTAAGGCTTTCTACTGCTGCTACAACCTTTTGCTGCTGAAGTTGTATGAACTTTTATATACCAGTGAAGACTAGTAGAAATGGATTGAATACATAAGTCTATAGATAGACATTTAGATGCCCATTGTCATCTTACAACTTTAAACAATTATGTTGCTTTCATTACCACCAATACCACCACCACCAACAACATTCTTAGATAAGAAGAAGATTTCTTGATCCCATTGTTTCTTTGTTTGCTTTATGATCCATAACTTCTAACAATTAGCAAATACATCTGAATCAAGGAAGCATATGGGGAACTAGACTAGTTAATGCCATTTCAGAATAATCTGGTCCAAACTGTCAAGTTCCTAAGCCTGAGAATGTACGGGCTTCTTGATTGCAGATGGTTTCTGAGACTTTGAGACCATTAATTACCTTTTCTTATCTGACCTCAAGATGAAAACTTCATATTCTGCTGAAGATGACGATTGCCTTTTTTCATATGTGAGAAAGAACATTATGGTGAAGTATTTAATGCTGAATGAGATATCTTCACCGCTGCAACTATCAGTTAGAGGTCTACATCCTGTTCCTGCAAATTGCTAATGCTTCAGTTGATTGATTAGGTGTTTAAGGGAGCCGATATTATAAGGAACAGTTCTGCATGTTTTCTTGATTTGCATATTTGATGTTTCCCCATAATTTTACACTGCTAAATCATAGTCATATATCGAGTTAGGTGAGCGGTAGTAAACGTTAAATTGTTCTGGCATACTGTGCCTCATTAGCTGTCAACTTGTTTTAGGCAGTATCAAATTTCATTGTTGCAGACTCACTGTCAACAACGCATGTTTTTTCCCTTTCTTTTGCAGAATGTTCCTGAATTCTGTCAGAAGACTGCGGATCATGAGGACTGCTGAAGCTAAAGGAATCAGTATGCAGATTTGAGATGGACATATTGAATTTATACAGAGTTTTGTGTGTTTTCCTGGATGTCGTTGTGCTGTCTTGAGGGCGTATATGTGACCCCTTGAAGTGCTCATCAATACCGGCCCACATACTGAACAGTAGAGCCTCACAGCGGCTGCAGAGATTTTGTACAGAAATGAGGAATTTGTCCTCCATTGCCTTCTGGTTTACATTGACGGCAATGCTTCAGGGTAAACACTGCATGGCCCCTCTTGAGTTGTTTTGATTGTACACAATGTATGAAATGAACATCTCGAGGCTATTTTCACTTGTAGTTTGTTCTTTTGCTCTGCTCAGTTTCTTCATGGGAATAAATCCAGAGTAGCTTTCTCGGCCTTTTCTCTTCTTCTTCAGGGCACGGTTGCTGTAAAGATCATGTCCCTTCACTGCAAATGAGTCATAACAAGAGTTTTCAGATGTCATGTATCGAGATTGTCCTCGGGAGTCCCTTCCGCGATACTCGATAGTAATGGTGTATGGATGTTGATTCAGAAGTTGTGTCAGTCTTAGAGGGCAGGTTGGGATTTGTGGAATGACGGGACAGATGATTGGTTCTGAGAGTGGAAGGTGTTGAAAAATGAAATTAACATATCCCATGTAGATGCATAGGGACCCATTTAGTTAAGTAGCATCAGTACAGGCGATACTAAGTACAGAAGAATAGTTGAGAATATTGAAGGATCTAAGTAAATCTTAAATCTCCCATTGGAAAGATTAAAAAAAATAAAAAAAAAGAGAGAGGACAAAAGAGGGGAAGAAGAGGGCTCCATTTTGATAGGCTACACAAGGCCATTTACAGGTGAAGTGCTGAAGATCGGCTTCTCCTTGCTAGAACCGTTTCCCGAGCAGTTGCTGATACCGTTACCGTTGCTGCTGCTGCTTTTTCTTCGAGGTTTTGCCTCCCCGAGCATCGTTATGACGTCTCTCATGAAAGGACGATCTCGGGGTAGCTTGGCGGTGCAGAGGAGTGCAATTCTGAGGACCAAAAGCATCTCTTCTTGAACATGCTTGCAGTTCCCTACTTTAGGGTCCAGGGTCTCTTCCAGGTCATGATTGTCCCTGATCTTCCTTCTGATCCACTCCACGATATCGACAGACTCCCCGAACTCCGGATCCAAAGGCCGTCTTCCTGTCACGAGCTCCAAAAGAACTACTCCAAAGCTGTATATGTCGATCTTCTCGTCAACCTTCAGCGTGTACCCGTACTCTGCCATTGAATCACACGACTGTTTATACATTGCGCTGCTGCTACTGAAGAAATTCGTTACCTGGGTCAGAAACTTCGGCTTGTAACTCACCCGGTGCTATGTATCCGTATGAACCAGCAACCATGGAGGCGGTCTCATTCTCCCGGAACATCATCTTCGCCAACCCAAAATCGGCAATCCTCGCATCCAGATCAGCGTCGAGCAAGATGTTGTTCGACTTTACATCCCGGTGAATAACTGGGGGGTGACAGTCGTGGTGGAGATAAGCAAGCCCCTGTGCAACTCCCACAGCTATGTTGTACCTGGAAACCCAGTCGACGAGCAATCTCCCAGCTTGTCTCCCATGGAGGGCCTCTCCGAGGCTGCCATTTCGCATGAACTCGTACACGATCATTGCGTCCTTGTTGTTGTGCAGGAACCCGAGCAAGCGGACGATGTTTCGGTGCCTCAGCCTCCCCAGCAGCTTCACCTCTCCCACAAGGTAGTCGCTGTCCCCGACGTCTTCAATCTCGTTTCCCGGACACCACAGCTTCTTCACCGCCACGACTGTAGCCAGCCTCGGGATGTCGGCCTTGTATACTATCCCCGTTGCTCCCATTCCGATCACGTTCGATTCCCTGATACTGGAGAGAATATCGGCGGCCATGAAGCCCAGCCTCTGGAATGCCATGAGTCTCCACGGCCACTCCCCCTTCTCCATCTCGAGCCTCTCCTCGAAGCAGGTCCCGCTCGAATACCACCTCTGGTAGATCGCTCGAGCACCGAGAAGGGCAATCCCGATGGCGAGAGCAGAGGAAATCCCAATGATCCACCCTGCAACAACGTGCTTGGCGTGGAGGCTCTTCTGTTTTGGAGTATGCTCGTAGCTAATTCCCGTGCAAGGAGGGAGGACGCCGCCGCAGAGACCCCGATTTCCCACGAGATCATTGGGATTTATCGTCCTTAGCACCCCGTTTGAGGGGACTGGGCCTTCGAGACAGTTGTACGAGACGTTTAGAACTTCCAAGGCCGGGGATGTACCGAAATTCTCAGGTATCCCTCCAGTCAATGAGTTGTTTGATAGATCCAGGATAGCCAGAGTGGGCATCATTGCGATTGCTGCCGGGATTTCGCCAGTCAGGTTGTTGTTCCTGAGATTCAAGCTCACCAACCTCTCGCATGAGGCGATGCTTGCCGGGATGTTTCCCGAGAGGTGGTTACAAGAAAGGTCGAGCACAGCAAGAGAAGGGCAATCCTGGAACTGATCAGGGATTTCTCCAAGTAAATTGTTGTTGGAGGCCGAAAATGTCTGAAGGTTAGGGATGGACAGGATTGCGGAAGGGAGAGAAGACTGGAGGTGGTTCCTGGAGAAGTCGATGAAAGAAAGCGAGGTTGAGGATGCGATATCGCTCGGGATTTGACCTGTGAGACTGTTGTTCGCCAGTTCAAGCCTCTGCAGGTTCTTGAGCTTGCCGAATCCTGATGGTATGGTGCCCAAGATAATATTGTTTTGCATTCGTACCCGAACCAATGAGGAACACTTCGACAGGCTCATGGGGATTGGACCAGAGAGGGCATTGTTGAAGAGGATGAGCTTTATGAGGTTTCCTCCGCTGCACAAGCTTGTTGGAATCTCACCAGAGAAAGAGTTGGAAGAAATATCCAGCCACTGCAATGGTGAGTTCCTCCCGAGATCGCTTGGAAGAGGGCCGGTGAAAGAATTGTTCCACAGCGCAATGACCTGCAGTTGAGTCAGCCCTCCTAGTCCGGAAGGAACTGAACCTGAGAGCCGGTTGCACATCAGATTTAGCAGCTGCAAGTTCTTCAGCTCAGCTATTTCCATTGGGATTGCACCAGATAACAGGTTATCAGAGAGATCAAGCTGTTTCAACGAGGAGATATTTCCAATGGACGACGGTATCCTCCCCTCGAAGTTATTGTTATATAAGAACAGAGTCTCCAGCATTTGAAGCCTCCCAATCTCAGCTGGAATCTTGCCTCCAAGATTGCCAGCAGCCAAATCGAGATACTTCAGGTTCGTAAGATTCCCAAGCTCTTTTGGAATTCCGCCATCAAACTCGTTGTATCCGAGAATTATGCTCTCGAGTGAAGAAAGCTGGCCGAGCTCTGGGGGTATGTGCCCGGTGAGGTTGTTCCCCGACAACCCGAGAAACTCAAGCATCTGCAAGGTCTTGAGGGAGCTCGGGACTGATCCCTGGAGGAAGTTCCCCCGGAGATCCAAGCTTTGCAAGGATGTCAAGTTGCCGAGATCCTCGGGGATGGAACCCGTGAAATTGTTGCTTGAGGCATTCAAGAATGTAAGGCCGAACAATTTCCCAAACCCGACAGGGAACGGATCTGCGAAGAGGTTCTGGCTCACATCAAGGCTGTTGAGCCAAGTGAGGTTCATCACTGATCCCGGGAACGTAGAGAAGGCGTTGCAGCATATGTTCAGGGAGGAAAGACCCTTTAGCTGGACGATCGCGCCGGGTATGTCACCGCTGAGATTCCCGTAGGAAAGGTCGAGCCGGTCCACGGCTCCGTCAGGATCACAGTGGATCCCCGTCCAGTTGCAGTGGCGGGTGAGCTGGCCATCGGCATTCTCGGGCAGCTTCCAGTCCCGGAGGCTGCCAAGAGGGTCGGTGAGAGCAGCCTTCACTGACAGCAGAGCTGACACTTCACCATCAGCACTGCCCGACGAGGCTGCCGGATCAAAAGACGAGCAGAGAATGAAGCAGCAGAAGAAGAACAGCAGCTGGGCCTTGCTGTGATTCTTCATGAGCACACTCGATCGAATTGGGCGGTCCCTTTCAGAATCGGTGTCAACCGACCCACTCACTCACTCACTCATCTCTCCTTTCTCTGATCTGCGGAGAGGAGACTGAAAGCTGCTGATGTCTGCATGGAAAGTGGAGTGTAGTGGTCTTCTGCTGGTGGGGGCGGAGTAGTAGGAAGATCGGGTTAGTTAAACTTAGTGTACGATCGTGTTCTGGGGATTTAAAACATTAATTAATGGGTTCCGTCGATCGCCACAAAAAAAAAAGTCCACTAATCAAAGGTAAGTAAGTGAATGATTGATTGGTCCTGATGATCGAGAGATGGGGAGCTCGTGAGATCTTTCACGCACCCACGCCTAAACCGTATCCAAAATTTTAATGAATTTAAATTAATTATAGTCTTATTCTTTTTTTAAATCACATAATGGAAGCTTTATTGGAAGCTTCTCCGACATGGAACATGGGACGGGATTGAGCCTTCACGGGTTTAGAGAGAGAGAGAGAGAGAGAGAGTGTGTGTTTTTTTTTTCCTTCCATTCCTCTTCTTCCACCTTCATAGCTTTCTAAACTGTACTCGAATTAGCTTCTTCAATGGTCAGTTATGGGTCAGATTTGTCGTATCCATCTCGTCTCAGTTTCCTCGTGGTCACTAACTAAGCCCGCATTTGGGACGCTAGGTTAATCAGGGCGGGTATATATCTTGCCCTTCCTTCATAAGTAAGACATCGAATTCGAACTTTGCAAATTGAAAAAAAAAATCATACATCAAAGACTTTCACCTCAGTTTCACTGATGTGAGTTATCCCAAGAGATTTAGGAGCTGAGGAAAGGAGAGAAAGGAAACCATTTTCTTGTCTTTTTCCTGCCTTTGTTTTGGGGTGGACAATGACTAATTATTGAGATGTGAGAGTGGGACAATGGCGACGAAAATGGACTTCAAACTCAATGGCATTCAATTATTGACAAAGTTTGTGATAATATATATATATATATATATTAAGCTATTGATTGGAATAATCAAATCTTCCATTAATGTAATCTCAAATATCAAAGCCCAAAATATAACCTATTCGGATCTTATTAACGAGTAAAAATATATAAACGGATAATATAGTTCCTAGTATGAGGACTCCCACGTTCAAATCACATGGACAGAAACATCGTGTTCTGCGCCGGTAACGGTATACCAACATTAGCCATCCCTCACTGCAAAGAAGGTTGATTATCAGATGACGGCACTACCGAGTATACTAACAGCAGCTTTGCTCAGGCTTTGCATCCTAGGAACCTTCGTGTAGAACCATAAGCAGCATGACCGAAATGGGATATGAGAAGTGCGAAAACTGAGAAACCGAACGTAGACCTTGTGAGTTTGAGACCGATAATGATGGTCTCGACTGCATTAGAGTTCCCTCTTAATTATGGTATAATGTGTGTGTGTGCATATATATATATATATATGTATGACCTCACTATACTGTAGGGAAGGGATGACTTCTAAGTAAGACATGGACAAGCATTCGGGGAATTTTGGGAGGGCAGAGATCTACTATGAACATGCGATCGACAACTCATCCACGAGCAACCCACCCCTTTTTTCATGTTTGTCAACTCGAATAGTTTAATTTCTCTTAGCTTTGATAAATATAATGGTGCAAAAAAAAAAGAACCTTTCGAACCTACAGATCTGAAGCAGCATATGGCCCATCCAATTAATTAAATGGAGATCGAGATCGAGAGAGACTGAGAGAGAGAGAGAGAGAGCATATCAGATGGGTTGAGGGAATTGTTTACTTGGGTCTGTTGGAATCTATCCATGTTATAACACTGCAAATTGAATTTGAATCGAGCATTGCAGGAGTACACAGTAGTGATACGTAGCTGACAGGACTTTCCTCTTCCCATCGTCCCCGGTCCTATGACAAGACACCAGCTAGTTAAAGGAGCAAGCTGCAACGCGGTTAGCTACCTTTCTCCTTCCTCTTCTTCGTCTGATCATCTCTCTCTTCTTTTTCCGGCTATGTACAGAAGACCTCCCCGTCAACCTCGAAGGCAACGACAAGACCGCCGCCACATCTACAGCCCGTAAGCTAAACATGGAGTATAATGAAAAATAAAAGGGTTACGGTCATGGTGCGATGATGACTGAACCTTTCTCATATGATTAAGGGTTTTGGATAGAGTAAGGTGAACATTCCACTTGACTTGGAAGGACTAAGTAATGGTGGTGTTATCACTTAAGGGGTCGAATAAAAACACAGATTAAGATGGGATTTTAGTAAATGGAGTGGAGTCATTCAGATCAACATATGGTAGCCCCCCCGCCAACTGCCAATTCCTCCAGTGGAGATGCACGAGTGCAGCAAATTTGACCCGTTGAGACGGCTCGACGGGCAGTGAAGGATGCCTTACATGGTTTTTATATTAGGGCGAGAGCAAGTATGTGCGATGAGAGCGCGATGTGGGGTGGGTGCCATGTGAGACCGCAGCTTCCCATCGAAGGACCTGACAGAAAATTCCTATTATTGGAGAGAGAGAGAGAGAGAGAGAGAGAGAGAGAGAGAGAGAGAGAGAGGAAAGGAAAAGAATTATTATTATTTTCATTAACTGCTAGTGTCCTACAGGCTAATTTTCTCAACCGTGAAGTTTAGGGGGTGATTTATAATTACGGGTAATTAATTAACGTGGCCCTAATCTTGATCGGAAGACAGATTATTATTATTAATCTTTGATCAAAAGGGTTTGCGTAGCCTCACATGGCCTTCGAAAGCCAGCCTCTCTGTCTCTCTCTCGCCTGTATTTTCATGGCAAAAGTGAAGCCCAGCCTTTGATCACCATCACCTAAAAGGACCCAATTTTAAATGACTCAGATCTAATGATGCATATTATATATATATATATATATATATATATATATTGTAAAGGCTCCATATGTAAGTGCAATCGATGGTTAATGTACATAGAAATCTCGAGCGTGATAAAATGGGGGCAGTTACACTTTCTTCGTTTCTTCATTGGTCGTCCTCCAAGATGCCTGGTTTTGTCTTCCATGGCGGATGGATTCTGCTAAAGAGAACCGCACCAAGACGTAGACGAGATTATTGCTAAAGATAATGCGCGTAACATGTAATCAACTAGGCGATCGCCCCCCAACTTGTGCGCTGCGCCCTCCCTAAATCCATGCCCGATTATCATGTCGACAAACAGATGGCAGATGAAAACGGTATCAGCGTCGTCGCATCATCATTGGTTGACCGTCTGTCACAGAAACACACTCACCTATATCGCGTAGTGTTAGGCTATCCCTCACGTTTGAAGGAGGACGAGCTGAAGTTTGGTAGGTTAATCTTATTATGAGAAGCAATTAGGATTGGAGTTTTACAGGAAGATAGCTGCAGCAAGTGACGACCGGAAGAACTGATTTCTGCAGGGAACAAAAAAAAAGAGGATGCAAAAACAAGGGAACAACAACTTCACAACTTCTGAGGCTAAGTTTTGAATGATGGGCCCCTGTAAGCGTTGTTTTCTTGGTGAGTTTATGAACCGTATGGATGAATGCCGAATTTAGATGATCCGAGATGGGTCTCTTGAGTTGGGTTAGATCTAAAGGTGTTTCCTTAATGAAATGTTGGCGCTGAAAATTTGATCTGAACTCAGTCCCGGCTCCGTTCGGGATTGTAATAGAAGAAAAAAACTCACGCTTACCCAGCACAGCTATGAGAAATTTTGGCCATTCAAGACAATCAAGGTCAATGTAAAGCATTAAGACTCGACACCTCTGTCGTGTCCAGCCGGTGCCGGGTACGGTTGGCTCCCGAATTGCCTGCTTCAGTTTCGCGCCCGGGCTTCAGTGCTAAGCGAGATGGACATGATAGTGTGCTCCTGTAAGATCGGACTAGTCATCAAGTTGTATCACAGGTAGCGACCTAACACGTCCACATCCTTGGGAGAAAAGCTTTAAGATTCTGTGGTTTCGAGTGAATGGCTGCCGGTGTTACACGTCATCTCCCTTACTTACCCACTTCCTGAGAACCTCAACTTTCTCTTCTCACCCTCTCTCGGTCGCTCTATCTGCACCGTGTGAGAATGGCGACGTTACAGTATCTGGGATTCTCCTGCGCGGCATCTCACTCTGCCCCTCATCGTCACCGAACTCCATCAGGTACTCCCCCCTCCGTATGTTTTGGCCGTCGTATATCCGACATTCTTCATGTGGGGATAGAACAATGGCTCGAGGCCGAGTGCTTGTAATGTTCCCAAGCACCCGTTGTTGTCGTCTGCTGGTAACGTGCAAACATTAGTACTGCTTGGCTTGCATTCTTACTCTCTGGTAACTGATAATTGGAATGAAAGAAATCGGTGCCCTCGACTGGCCTGTCCAACCTAGTTTCAATAGCTATGATAAAATTCATGATGGAGAGAATTCAATATCTATTCATGGACTAAAACTGCCATGGAAAAGCAAAGGATTCTGACTGCAAGAAATAAGGATTCACAGTTATGCTCTTTCGCTGGTTCTCTTATGTAGGTTTCATAGCTTCGCTAGTTCATCGAAGCGGTAGCTCAGCATTCCATGGACAGACTCTGAACCTGCCCCATCGGCAATGCGCCAGTATAAATTTGAACCGACGGAGTTCCAGACCCATAATTCAGATGGTCAAGCCAACCATTCAGTTCATCCAGGGGACGGACGAGCAGACTATCCCTGATGTCAGGCTGACCAAATCGAGGGACGGCACTAATGGTGTTGCCATATTCAGGTTCGAGCAGCCCTCGGTCTTCGACTCGTCCGGTGATGTCGGGGAAATCACGGGATTCTACATGATCGATGACGAAGGGGTCCTGCAGTCTGTAGACGTGAGTGCAAAGTTCATCAACGGGAAGCCTTCTGGAATCGAGGCCAAGTACATAATGCGCTCCCCTCGGGAGTGGGACCGGTTCATGAGATTCATGGAGCGATACTCCAACGAGAACGGGCTGCAGTTCATCAAGAAATGAGGCTGTGTACATCATTCCTTAGATTCCTATTTTTCATTCGACTGACTGGCTCTTCCTTTGTCTCCCTTTGTCTTCTCAGTTTCTTGATCGAGAAAAGAGCATGCAAATTTGAATGTTTTTATATTTATCAAGAAAGGCGCAGAGATCTATTCCAAGTGCATCTGTTACATCCTACTTAATACTTTGTGTTGGAAGACGGCCATGTAGGGGTTGAAAAAGAGATAAGAAGAAGAGAGACGTTTGAAAACTGGAAAGCGATAGAGTTCTGTTTCTGTCAAAGCTTTAGTGGACACCACAATTGTGATTGTGTAATACAGTTCTTGGACTTGAGCTCCTTCGAATCGGCTAGACAGCAGCAGCAAGTCGAGGACCAGACTACTGGCCGCAAAATGTTACGGCAATGACAGGAAGAAAAGGACCATTAAGAGCAGAACTAAAACACTTGCGAATGACCCAACGCTTAAACCCCACAAGAGATTGCTCGTCCTTCTGGTCCGGGTCTTCTTCTTGTGTCGCATGAGAATTCCGCGGTCTACATTCAAGTCTCCGAAAGACAGGGTCACACCAGGATCTCCCATCTTCACTTTACTCCCAACCAGAGTGGAGTTGTTCACACCCTGTGTGTTGTTGCTTACGTATATGTTGATGCAGCAGTCTTGAGAATCAGAGGCTCCATTACGGCGTACGAGCAGCTCCGCTCCACAGTTCTTGCCCGACAATGTGGCTTGGTCCCAGACGCTCCTCCCTTCGCTGCTGCTGCTGCTGGTGGTGCTGCTCCGTATTGCCATCTCAGGCTGATCTTGGTTCCCCGTGCTTGCGTTTTTAAGTGTTCGGAGTTTTCCGCAATGGATTTGTCTCATAAGGAACTGCTCTGGTGTTTTATCTGCCACATGATAAAGGGAGGTATAGACTTCGGTATTGCTCTCTTTACAAGCAAAGCAACACTATTCCTTGGGAGACACTCTTTTTGGAAGAATCTGTAGCAAAATGCTGAAAGTAAAGGAGCATTTGCACGATAAGGATACTAATTCTCCGTAGGCTTCTCTGCTCGAGTCCTCCCAAGTCTGCATCTGCCCTCATGGTCGAGAGTTCATGCAAAAGCTAATGAGAAACCCTCCTGAGCAGCGACTTAGATGCTCAAGATGACGACTCAAAAGAATAAACAATGCTACCTTCATTTGGAGGCGGAACACGGGAGACCACCACATTTATAGTTGACTCGGGAAGGTTCTGGCTTCAGTACAGCCCGAGTTAAATAGGGTTTTCTCTGTCACTATATGAGTGCCCTGACTCCTTCCTCCTCTACGTTGTCTCTGGCCAACTTCACCCGACTTAAAATGAGGATAGACTCCCACGGCACCGCAAAACAACAATATCGCACTCCACCGTGCTAAACATGATATTACAACTTCAGTTGTCTAACAGTCCCGCCAAAAGGTTTCTTTTTTACCCCACATGTATGCCAAATCACGGGTTTTGTTTGACTGTAAGCAAAAACAAGATGAGAGCTCGGCAACAGCCATGTTTCATTGAAAAAGAACATCAAGAAAGGAAGCAATACGAGAGATCAAGCAGCTCAATCCTTATTAACTTATGTCGGGGAGGACATGAGCCCTTGCACCCAAAATCTGGTCAGTTGTATTCATGGGAAATGAATGTACTCATAAAACCTGTACCGAGATTACATCAGGTTGCAATATTTTCTAGAAGAGGGATCCGAGAGAGCAATCGGAAACTACTCAAGGGTATGCATCGGGGCTGATCCTCTCACTCACAGTCGAACCAAAGTTTGGCCCACCCTTCCGGTATGAGATGAGAAATTCAACAGGGTAGCCCTTCAATTTATGTGGCACGATTCCAAGGTCATCGAAAGTCAAGGCTGCAACAGAGGAAAACATTAACCAAGATATTAGGAAAAGAACAATATTTATAATGCATGCTTGGTTGGATTGTAGTTTGAATCTTTGGTCACTAACCAGTGTTAGATACAACGGTATCAACAGTGAGTGCATTGATCTGATCGAGATTGAAGATGTCAGGGTTGGGCAATGGGAATGGGACCTTCTTTAGTAAAATCTCCCGTGGACTAGCAATTGCCTGTAAGAATTTATATTAACAAATGAACCAAAAAAGACAAGCTGAATAATACAAAACATCACAAAGAAAAAGGAGGAACCAAGAGGAATTATGTAACCTTTGAATGTCACTCCAAAAGGATCAAAAGGAAGTTACAGAGTTGGCTAATTGACGCTTGGTTTGAAAACATATTTAGTGCAAGAGTGAGAACTATCATAGTAACAACGAGATCTGAGGGTTAGCTGATGCTGGCACATCAAGAGAAAGAAATCTCTCTTATGTTCAAGGGGATACATGCATCCCCCATCTTCTCCCTACAAACATCGTTTAACAATTGAGAGCAACTTTCTCCTCTCACTCTGAAGGTACAGAGGTAGACTGCTACCGTTATCTTCTTTTCATTTTCTTTTAAATAGGACAATTCACATTAACAGTAGTTGATATGTATGAAATTGAATATAATTGATGTGTGGTAGGAAAAAATGGATGAAATGGAATATAATTGATTTTTGTGCTCTTTTGTTACATATTTTTAGATAGTTATATAATTAATAATTAACATGTTCATTCCATTATGAAGAATTTTACACTTAAACTCATGGAATGAGCATTCCCTCGTAAAAAACTATGAATGCTGATTCCATCAGGGGGGAAAACTACCAAGAGCAGATGATTGGATAACTAAAAGTCCCTATGTTTTATGTTAAATTATTCCATTAGGAGCATGAACTGATCTTCACAAAGCCAGGGGTAAGGAACACTTCAAGATTTAGTCATAGGTAGTATTTGTTCAATAGGAAGCAAGTAATCTTGGGAACTTCGACTGATTTCAGCAACAAGGAGCAAATTAACAGAGAAAAGAGGAGGGAGAAAAGGTCAAATGGCAATAAGAATGAGGTAACAGGGTATGTCCTTAGCCAAGGGTAAAATGGCTTTGATTGTAAATCAAGTTATTCATTTTATAAGAGAAATGCATAAATTAAAAGACTTTAGAAATTGTATTATCACCTTAGCTATTGGAAAAGGAACCTTGGCATACCGAGGCCACTCACGAACCATATCAAACATTAGCTCAGCCTGTTACATGCGCTTGAGTGTTAAGACCAAGAAGATTGTTTCCAGTATCTTCAAATCAAAGAAGAGAAATTACCAACTCATGTGTAGTAAAGATCTCAGGACCTCCGAGTTCGTAAACATTTCCCATGCTAGTTCCGTCATCCTTTAGTGCCGCAACAATAGCAGCAGCAACATCTACTACATAAACTGGCTGGATTCTGAAAAAGAGTTTAGCAGATTAGACAAGGTTAAGTGAAAGATCTGATATGACAAGCTTCACCAGATTGATAAACTTGACAGGTTAGATGCTCAGACCTTAGTCAATAATTTAGCCAAATAGAAGAAGAAGAGGGTAAGTGGAGATTGAAAGGAAAAAATAAGTCAAAACTCAATAATTAATTATATAGATTGAAACATACTTGTTTCAAGAAACATTTTTTAGTATTATGTAAAGCTTTTTTCTAGTAAATGTACCTGCAGCAGTTGCCATCCTATATGTCATAACACCTTTGTCAAGGTTTAACAAGGATGAACAATCATTTGCCCTTTTTATCATACAGGAAATAGGGGGTACAGAAATCCAGAAGATCTTCCATTTATTATATCAAAGTCCATTTTTCCACTGCATGATTGATGAGTTGCTTTTTATATACACATGTAATGCTTTTTTACTTCTTTAATTAAGCCAATTAGTGTTCATCAAGCAAGCTAAACACATATTACATGCTGAGATTTCAATTTTCACTGCTTGATTTGGTATTTAACACCATCATAGTCCAGTCCCAATGATGGTTTTTTCATGACATTTAGGAATTTTAATGTAAACTAAAACATACCTGGTAGACCCATCACCAATAAGCGGGACAAAGGCATATTTCTTGACAAATTGTGCCCAACGATTAAGAATCCTGTCTTCTGTACCAATCATGACAGCAGGTTTCATGACTGTTGCCTGCAGAAGGACATAGTCTTAAATCAACATATAATTTCATAGTCCTTGACTTATCCTATATTATTTATTTGTCTTAAATATTCTTTTTTTAGGCAATTTGTCTTAAGTATTCTTGTTCATTAGAGTCCATCTTATTAAGCATATTTCTCATGAAAATCAATAAATATTTGGAAGTTTCAGCTTAATAACTAGGTGATTTCAATTTGCATATTACACTGTCAAAGGTAGGTCACATGAATACAACATTCAGAGAGAAGTGTTTCACGAGGAAAGGCTTTAAAATCCAGAATTACCAAAATAGCATACTACATGATGACTTCCATATAATTATTCTGAAATAAGTATAATCAACATTCCCAGCATCAAGTCCCAAGTTGAGTTTAATCAATATAGTAGCCTATTCTTACCTCAGGTAATTCACTTAAAACAGATTCCTCAGCAGCAGCTTTGGCCCTAAGATATCTAGATGGGGATGAAGAAGATGCCCCCAAGCAAGAAACTTGAATAAATCTCATAATACCACCATGTTCTTTTGCAATCTAAACAGTGACAAACAAGATGGCCCACATCAGCTAAATGTAATTTATACTGATAGGATACAAGATAAATAGAACATATAAAAATAATAGATGAAGGGATGAACCTTGCAAGGATCATAAACTTAAGTTACTAATGAAGAAAAAGAAACATTAAGTGAAATCTATTATAATCATTGTCAATATAGGTCAGCCGACAAATGAAGCATTAGTTCAAGTTTTATCTTGCTACAAAGTTGGCCATATGGGTTTATAAAGATTGCAGTCCTAACAGTGTTTGATGCCATATTTCTAATGGATAAGGGCTTAAGAAAATTTAAAGATGAATCTGAAGAGGACATCAGATGAAGTTACTATTGCATAATTTCTGGTAAAAAGAAAAGTATAGTGATCCTAAAAGAAAGTATCAGCTGGCATTCAAATAACAGTGGAATAAATTGCAAATAATGCAATATTGACTCCATTATATATAAGATGGTAATGTGGAAACCAAATATTAAGTGTTATTTAATTTGTTAGAAAGGCATTCAGAATACTAAGAAGCGCTGATCCATAAACACGGTAATATTTGTTTCTCTAGAGCTCACCTTTGCAAGTCGTTCAGCCATGGAATGGTTCACTTCCTCAAAGCTATAATTTCTCGTCTCATATTCCCTCCCTGGAACCATTATAGATTGTCACTGAGAGATATTTCACAGAATCCACTGCTCACAGAACTTAGATAGGAAAAATGATGCGGCAAATCACCAATGAGATTGATAACAACATTAGCTTTAGCCATGACTGCTTTTATTGAATCTTCATCCCTGGGGCTATATTTCATCGGTACAATCTGAGCAAATAGAAAATATGGAAGTCTGTATGATGAATATTGAACTAGACTATGTTGAATAAGAAACAGAAGAAAATGGAATCCACTGAGTGGATGGGACTTTCCAACCTAAGGGCCCAGCTTACCTGACCCAAATCCCCCATCAATTTGAGATGACGATGAGAATCCTCTGAACCGCGAAATGGAACCAAAACTTGTGATCCCATTTTTGCTGAAAAATGAAATTACACAATATATATCATTATAATGAACAACCCATGAAGAAAAGCCGACATTGTTAAATATGCCAGATACAAGTAAAAATGCGCAAATGTGTCAAAGAATTTAGCTGGAACAGTCAGGCATTGAACTAACCGAGTTGCTGTACCACATATCTACCAAGAAAGCCAGTTGCACCAAACACTGTAGCAATAATGCCACTGCAAGTATTGAACATGAATAAGCAACTAAAGACTACAGAAAATGACATACATTGCCTCCAATGGTTGATTATCTGAATGTAAATCCTAAGAAAAGTGCAGCGATCAATTCATTCTTCCAGAAGTTAGCTAGTAAAAAACTTATTCGATAATATCCCACAAGATTTCCAGAAGTTGAATGCCTTCATACTAGAAGTTAAAAAGAAAATCCATGAATTCAACCATAAGAAAAATAACTGAGCACATAGTAATAAATTTTACTAATAGTATGTTGCCTCCAAAAAGAAACTGAGAGAGAGAGAGAGAGAGAGAGAGAGAGAGAGAATTAGAAAAAGACTCAAGTGCAATGGGGTTGCTCCCACGAATATTATTTTCTAATCTATAACAAGCTTTAGCATGAAGATTAACAACAAAAGGAGTTCATCGTAGAATTCTAGGTATTTGTATTTCTCCAGCAGATAACAAACAGCACTAAAATTTCACAACTCAATCCGGGAAGATGTCACTGCGACTAATCTGGTAGAATGAGGAGCAGCAATGCCCCAAGCAGATAGAGGTCAAGAGTGGAGTAACCTGACGGAGGATCTCCCGCCAGTGCCCTTGCGAACTAGGTGCCCAACGCCCTTCGGAGCGAGTGTGGATCCGAAACGAGGATTTTCACGCCCATTATAATCTGTAAGAACAAGGAGGCAGCCCCAAGTTTTACCATTTGAGAAAATCAATATCAGATCAAGCAACAGAGCAAAACGAACCCAGACAAAAATGAGGCGGCGAATGTACACTGATTCCCCAGAGGGTAGATGGATCTGGGCGAGGTGTGAGCAGCGTAACTGTGTCCGAATCGCCTCGAGATGGCCTGCATCTTTCGTTCTGCGACCAGAGAAACGACAGCACAGAGGAGTAGAGATAGAGAGAGACAGAGAGAGAGAGAGGACAGCAACGAGACGAAACGCAGTACACCGACGACGGAGATTGGCTGGGATTTGGGCCTGGAAGCTCGGAGGGATGAATGCGGGCCATGGGCCAAACCCAGTGAAAGGCTGGTCCGTGACGGGCCCCCACCGTTTTACAGGAGCAGCTCTGGGTCGAGCCTGCGCTTGCATTTGCAGGCCGAGCCAGCTCACGGATTGCCTGAGAATTACGGCTCCTGAGTACTGCGTTTTCCACGTGATGTACCCCTCGCGAGTGGCAAGTGGCAAGTGGCAAATGGGCAACACATACGGAGCACCACATGGCCAATTCCTTGGAGAGGAGGGAAATAAAAGAAAACAGAGAAAAAAAATAAACGTCAAATAGAATTAAAAATATATATAAATAAAAAATTTAAAATTAAAAAATTGAATGACTAACATATTTTTGAAAATAAAATTCTTTAAAATAAAACCATGCCGACATTCCGATCTTATATTCCATATCTGATTATAAGCACTCTTTTTTTTCTACAATTGCACATCGCATGAAGTTGAAAATTTTCTAAAATCTAGCTTCGCCGAGTTTACCTAACCTGTAGTTGCATCAACTTACTATGGACTTGTCAATTGTCGTACTCACATGACTCATTATATCATTTAACTTAAAAATCCCGACATGTGCACAAATATTTAATGCTTTGGATAGCCTAACTCGGCCCAAATCAAACAAAATACCGGCACGGCCTACTATCTCATCTAGCACGAAAATCCCGGCATGGGCACAAATATTTAGTATCTCGAACCGCCCAACTCATCTCGAATCAAACCAAACAATTGTTTAAGAAAATGAATTTAAATAATTTTATATTTTAAAATAAATTATTATGCAATTAATCTAAAATTTATATTGATACAAATAAAATATTAAAATAACAGTTAATATATAATAATTATATATAATTAACTATTTAAAACATTATCATAATCTTTATTATAAATATTATTTTCAGAAATTTTCAAATCGATACAACATGTTACGTATTTTTGATGCTATGTTCAGACCGCATTTTCAAGACAGGCGAGTTTTTTTGAAAAAGTCTACCTTCCTAGGTGGTGTCATCCATAAAACTACCTATAGACCAGACCCTCTTCTTTTATGTGTATTTTTCCCCTTTTATATCAGCACAGGGAGGCGGTCCGTGAATCAAGTGACGAACAGCAGTACCTGTTAGTATGGTAGTGCACATGCATTTTTTTTCAACTCGACATTTGCTCTCTTCCACGATGGAATTAGTTTATTTATCTCTTTTTGGTGCGTGCCAGATTATCAATGAGACAAAAGCCCATAGCTTTGTCCATAAGCATTGCCCTGGATGTGCCAGAAACAGTTCCCGCTGCTCTGTTAATTTAACCAGACATACCCCTCCTCTCCCCTTTTCAATTTCCCACTAATTTGTTCGCATGTGGCCGACAGCCTAAAGAAGGCAATAATATCTTCGCATTAGGTGAAAACTAGAAGGATTTTTCAGGATCCAGACCGACCGACGGCACCCCACTTTTCACACTCACTCTCTCCCTCCCTCCCTGCAATGAACTCGTAAAGCAGTACATCCAACTGGTAAACTTCTCAATGATTATCGTGCCGTGCTTTCTTCTTGCCGGTGATAAAGTGATTTATCTAAAAGATGAAAGGACGTACAATTATTCTTAGCTGCTTTTTTCTCCATCCAAAAAAGAAAGATTAAGACTCAACTGTAGTGATGGATGAAGAAATTTCTTTTTTTTAATATATGACGGGGATTTATATTTTTATTGTATTGTCGATCTCATGCAGGAAATTGCACTGAAATGACGTGCTCCTCTATGCAATTACGTATACTATTTGCCTCTGAGACAGTCACGGATGGACGTGTCCCTGCCCGTGTCGCTGGCGACCAGATAATTACTGAAATGGATTCGCCGATTGTCTCGCCACCGTTTTAGTTTGAAGCTTTCAGTGGGACCTTGCGGAAATGGAGATCTGCGGAGTACTCTGAGAAGGAGGCTTCCGTTTGGCTTTGGCAAATGGGACGGAAGATCAGCTTATGTGCACGTATGCCATTTTTTCCCGAAATAATTTTTTTTGTCGGAAATTCTTGTCTGGAGCAAAGTAATGAGGTAGCTAGAGATGTAATAAGGATGGGTCCGGTCCGGTTTAAAATATGCTTAAAATTATTTGATCCGTTTACGGTTCGTCTTGTTAAGCTTAATTAGTCAATCCAATTATAGGTCGCAATTCAATAGATTATGAGCCATCCCAAAACCAGACATAATCGGACTGGTTTATGATTCGAGCCGTGAACTCATACTCTTTTCTCTTCCTTTTTTTTCAAATTATTCGGAATGACTAAAATTTTAAAACCAATTTATATTCACATATCTTACTAACAATTATAAATCACAGATTTACTAATTATTTTATTTACATAAATAAAATATTATATTTTTTTAACAAATATTAAAATTCGACTAAGAGGGCTGGGCTAGTATTGTAATGGTCCAAGCTGGTTCATGTGGTTAATTCAATAAAGAAAATGTGCTAGATCTATTCCGGTTTAATGGACCGGTTTTAGGTGATCCATGTCAATTTTAGGTCTTGACATGCTTGTTCCGAGCCGTTTCCGAATCAAACCGACTCGCTGAGCCCCTCCAGTGGCAACATAACTGTCTGGGAAGTCCTACATAATTTTCTGCAAGGTAATATTTACTGAACAAAGTGTTCAATCGATAGTCACTAGCTAGCAGTCATCGTAAAAGACCGTTCTCGAACCGCAGAGCCATATGTACGCTGTTGCACTTGCGACGAGGGAGACCGACTCCCGATGTCTGCTTACATGGCTAACCCTAGTCCTCCTCCCGTGCATCTGAGTCCCCACATGTCCATGTGGGCTTGCTGCACTGCCGTCCAACGCTGATGGAGGAAATCAATGAGAGCTCACATCCCTGTCAGTTGTCCCCACACGGACTTTTGAAGAAAGGCAGACAGACTGAATCGAAAATTTTGAAGACCGCAAAATCCGACCTTTGACGTTTGTCGACAGGCATGTGGGGGCACATCTTGATTCATGCACCGATCCTATCGCGAAATGAAATATTTTGGGTAAAATGTTGGAATATCAATGAATATTGCTCATTTATAGTAAATAAATGAAGTGCATTTGGTATTAATTTAAATCATATAATACAGGATTAGAGAGATCAGAGCAGAATTAATCGTAAACTTAAATTAATTTCAATTAGATATTACTTATAATACTATATGGATGATGATCGTGAAAAAATATTTATCCAATAGAGAACAAAAAGTAGAGAGAGAGAGGGTTCACGAGGGTGACTGCCACTGCACAAGTTCACGGGCTCAACAGGGCGGTACGGGTAAAATTACAAGCAGTATCGACTTTCCCACCCCTCCGCGTTTTCTCCATTCTCCATATCTTTTTAGCACTTCTCACAGTTGTGGATCGTATCAATCAGTCTCATTGCCATTGACAGAGGATAAAGTTCTGTACCCTAGAGAATCTTAATTATCTCAATTAGTTGATCTTGTTGCTACAGTGAAGCTAGCTAATAATGTGGAAGAGATCCCACCCACCCCTTTAACAAACCAGGCTACGATATCGTCTTAGATAGACAAGCCAACTGGGGGAAATGTTTAGCCTCATCAGTAGGGCAATGTGCCCGCAAAGGAGACGGTGAATTGCTTGGACGATATGCTACACTTGCGTAGCAGCAGTACTAGGTCACTCTCTTAGGTCTCAGGATTGTTGTCTACACCAGCGAACGTGGGGTGGTTGTGGCCATGAAGATTGATGTGTATCGATGGACAGCGAGGTTCGACACCCCTAATGACATTATTCTTTTGTATTAATGCTCGATCATGGCTTTAAGAAGTCCAAAGACGACTAGAGGGAAGAACGAGGGGGGGTGTGGCTGGCTCTTTGGCATGAATATGGGAGAGGCACTGGATGTTTTAATCTCTCGTTCTATTTCACTTGGGGTTTCAGTCCATCTATTCGCTTTGTCACTGAAGCATAGACCAATCTCTTTACCGAGAAATCTGTCCATCGCTAAGATCATGAAGATTGAACCTGAAACTATCGAGGAATTAGTCCATTTCTTTACTTTTTGTCTGTATGATGTACTAACCAACAGCGAGGCAGACAGACATGTCACTGTAGCTCGATATCAGGGAAGGTCGGTCCAGGCAAGTCTTGGACCGATGAAAAGTGCATCACCCGTGTCTTGACCGCTGGCTCGACCTTGCTTGGCTTTCTGCGGCAGCCATTAGGATCCTCGCGGTTTCTGTCACAATGTTGTTTATGGTAACATAATTGACGGGCGGCAGTGAAAGTGCAGGAATGGTTTTACTGAATTGCTTCTTGCACTAGCTAAGAGACCTACTGGCATCAACCAGTTGAAGTGTTAAAATGCCTTTCCCCATCAATTTAAAGTATTGTATTTGGATATTATTAATAAATATTATATTTAAATAATGTGAATAATAAAGTTAATTTGCTGTTTAAAAGAATTTTATTCTAAATTGTATGGATAAGAATTTATTAAATATAAAATGATAAAATTTTTTTTATCCTTTAAGATCTTATTCAATAGAGTAAGCTAATAACCAACTTGTATTATCTCATTGCCATTCCATCCATCGCAATCCATAGCTCCCAATTAACTAAGACGAAATCCTATAAAAACCCTCTCCTCTTTCTACTAACAAACACACAACCCTTCACTCTCGGAGCCATGGGGAAGAAGAATTGGGCAGGTGTTCTCCTAATCCTGTTGCTCCACTTGGGCAGCTTAGTCTCCTCACTGGCCTGTCCATACTGCCCGTACCCTTCTCCTCACGGCAAGCCCCCAAAGAAACACCAACCTCAACCTCAACCTCAACCTCACCCTCGACCTCACCCTCCCAAGGTGAAGCCACCCGAGCATCATCCGCCCCGTCACCCGGTGGTCAAGCCACCCCATTTTCCGAAACCGCCCATCGTCCACCCACCTTACGGCCCCAAACCTCCCGCCATCTGCCCTCCTCCGGTCCCATCGCCTAAACCCCCTGTTGTCAAGCCGCCACATAAGCCTCCGGTGGTCAAGCCGCCGCATAAGCCTCCGGTGGTCAAGCCGCCGCATAAGCCTCCGGTAGTAAAGCCGCCGCATAAGCCTCCTCCGGTTGTAAAACCACCCGTCGTCCACCCGCCCCACATCCCAAAGCCACCTACCCTCCCGCCGCCAGTGCCGAAACCGCCCATCGTCCACCCACCGATTGTATACCCACCACCCGTCCCGAAGCCACCGGTCCTCCCACCACCCGTTGTGTACCCGCCGCCGGTCCCTAAGCCTCCGGTCGTGTACCCGCCACCGGTCCCTAAGCCTCCCGTCGTGTACCCGCCGCCCGTCCCGAAGCCTCCCGTCGTGTCCCCGCCGCCCGTCCCGAAGCCTCCCGTCGTGTCCCCGCCGCCCGTCCCGAAGCCTCCCGTCGTGTCCCCGCCGCCCGTCCCGAAGCCTCCCGTCGTGTCCCCGCCGCCCGTCCCGAAGCCTCCCGTCGTGTACCGGCCGCCCGTCCCTAAGCCTCCCGTTGTATTTCCACCAGTAGTCCTGCCACCTCCTTCGCCTCCAGCAGAGAAGCCGTGTCCCCCGCCGCCACCGCCACCAGTGCCGTGCCCGCCGCCGCCGCCCACGGCACCCGCCCCGCAGACTTGCCCAACTCTAAAGCTGGACGCATGCGTGGACGTGCTAGGCGGCCTGATACACATTGGTATAGGGAGCAGCGCGAAGGACGCTTGCTGCCCAGTACTGCAGGGCCTGCTAGACCTCGACGCCGCCCTGTGCCTGTGCACCACCATCAAGGCTAAGCTCCTCAACATCAGCGTAATAATCCCCATCGCTCTTCAAGTCCTCGTCCAGTGCGGCAAGACTCCCCCCGAGGGATTCCAGTGCCCCGCATAGATGGTACGTAAAAAGTTCACACTGTGTATCCTCTCCAAGTATCAAGCTGCTTCAAGACACTTAAGTGAGGGTTAAAATGGTTAGTCTCCATTATGCTTGCAGGATGAAGAGCAACACAACATTCGGCCATGTCTGCGTGGAGATGGTGACAGGCGAATTTCCGTACCCGGGAAGAGAGGGGGGGTCTCCACGAGTTGTCAACTTTGAATCGAGAAATTCTGTAATTTCCCATATTATTTTATTTCCCCTTTTCTCCTCATCATCCATCACCTTCCAATATGTAACCCGAAGGAAATAATGTACTCGGCAAAAAGCATCAGCTGGGTACTTACTCTTTACAGGAAAAGTCTTTGGTTTGGTTTTAGTTCCTTGTGAGTTGTGAACCTGTGGTGGAAGTGGCCTGTTCAAAGTCACCTGAAACTTCCCAATTGATCCCTCCCTCTGTGTTTTTTTTTTTTTTTTCCCAATAGAGATTTCGTTTTCATGTGATCTCATAATTAAATGATTGCTTTCCATGCTTGAGGTTTACACACTAACGGTGTAAATCAGAAACCTGTCGGTGATTCTGCTCACCGTATTGTACGAGCTAACATCAATAAAAATGTTACAAATAGAAGGCTGAGTACTAATCATGCTTGTCTTGGCCATCTCCCCCACCCACCAAAAGAACTAGAATTGGATCGGCATGTTTTCTCATCGAGCCGGCTTGGAACCATATGAAAACCAGCATAGAACTATCATGAAAAATGAACCGATCAGCCGGACCACCAAAAACTTTCATCAAATTTTAATATTTGTTCAAACAATATAATATATCATATATATGAATGAAATAAATAATAAATTTATTATTGACCACTCTAAATAAAATATAGAAATATAAGTTAATTAAAAATTTTATTTATTTTAAATAATCGGGAGAAACCTTTTAAAAAGAAAAAAAGTGGTTATAGTTCACGATTCGACTGATTATGCCTAGTTCATAATTTATTGAATAATTATCCGTAACGGAACTAGTCTATTACGTTTAATGGGCTGAAATATAATTGGGTCAAATGGTTCCAAACCACCGGTTTTTCGTTCCCAACCACCCATATTACCTCTTGAGCCGACCCGACCTATTGACAAACAAACTCTCTAAATTATGGATTACTTCATCTCACTAATAAAAAGCCCTTAAAAAACCTGTAGCATTATTGGGCCGATCAAGTATAGCAAAGGCCCAGAGGTGTTTCTGTCATGTCGGTCCTGGGCCGTATTTCTGTGCCGACAAAAAAACGCCCAATTAGCACAGTTCTAGCCGGAGGTGAACGGGTTTATCACCACCGGCTTCATCCGATTTCAGTCCCGCCATTTATAATTCCCCGGGGCTTCCTTCGCACGGCGGCAGAGCACTTGGGTTAGCTCTGCCTGCATAATTTGATACCTTCAGAAATTCGTCGACGAGCTACGTGAGCTAAGGTTCTCCTCCTTCTGTGAAAGGTGTAGCGCGCGGGGCGATGGATGACGAAGCGGAGATGTGCGATGGGATCAGAGCGCAGTTCCCTCTCACCTTCGGCAAGCAGTCGGCATCCCAGGCCTCGCTTGAAGTCGTCCATAACGCCACCCGCCGCCCCGACAATAAGCCTTTCAGTTTCAGGGCTACCCCAAATAAAGGCGGCGACCTCCCTTCTCTTTCCTCTTCTTCCCAGGCCTGGCTCAACTCTCTTCGCACGAGAAACCCTATACCTAAACCTAGCAGTGGAATCGACTCCAACAGCCGTGAGGATAGTACCGCCGCTGGGCCTGCCGATAGCGATGCCGGTGCCATGATAGGGCCACCCCGGCCACCAACTGAATTGGGCTCCGATGACGATGATGGGGTGATGGTGGGGCCACCCCCACCTCCTCCAAATTCAGCGCTTGATGGCGATGAAGATGATGACGTGATGATTGGACCTCCACCGCCTCAGAGTTTTCAGTCAGATGGGGATGATGATGAGGAGGAAAATCGTTATCGAATTCCTTTCAGTAATGAGATTGTGCTGAAGGGTCACTCTAAGGTACATGATTGAGATGTTCTGTTATTTTTCATAATGTCGTTTTGGTTATTGGTTTTGGCTATGTTCCGAGTGAACTGAGAAAACCCAGACTTTGAAGTTACTTCTGTTAATGGTTCCACGTGTCATTTTATCCTCCCAAAAGTGAAAAAACATTTTGCAGGTAGTGAGCATTATTTGATTAAAGCAAGTTAGAGAGAGGAAATTGATAAAATGTTAGGATGTTTGTGAATTATGACAAGGCTGAGGTATGCAGGGGAGAAGACACAAAAATTGAATGGATTTCTTCATTGTGCAGAAGATTTCTTGGGAAACTGACAAGATCCATTCTTTCTTTTTTCTCTGATAAAACTTTGTAGAACTTTGTATTAATCATTAGATTTCCTCTGAGAACATGTTAGAAGCGAATTTCTTGCATTCATGGGCCCTTTTATAGGAGATGTTATGTTATGATGATGGTTGAATGAGCTTCAAGGGGATAAGTTTTAATAAGACGCCATAATCTGCAGATCAGTAAATTGGTATGGATGTTCTGTTTTCTCTTTGCTGCAAACTGGCCAATAGTATGTAGCTTGCCAATTCGATTAGATAGTTTGGATGGACAGAATCCTTGGTGCTGTTTTAATAACATTTCTCATAGGAATTAAATTTTCCTCTGTAAAATTGTTTTGTACTACTATTAATTTGAAGCCTATATGGTTGCTCTTAAGGTGTGACCTAATTTTGGACCTAAATGATTCCTTTGCCCTTTCTTTTCAGGTAGTATCAGCTCTGGCTGTTGATCATTCAGGATCTAGAGTTCTTACTGGAAGTTATGACTATACAGTACGTATGTATGATTTTCAAGGAATGAATACTCGTTTGGCATCTTTTAGACAGTTAGAACCATTTGAAGGCCACCAAGTTCGTAACTTGAGCTGGAGCCCTTCAGCAGACCGCTTCTTGTGTGTCACTGGGTCCGCTCAAGCCAAGGTATGTTGCATTCTCTTTGTTGTTTCTAATGATATGATCTTTTCCCCCCACCGCCACGCATAATTGGTATTTGTATTAATCAAATAATTGTCACAATATGTACTATATTCCAAAATGACACTAGTGGATTTCAAGCTGAACCTGCTAAGGGAGATTCGGCCTAATGATATGATCTTGTTTATTGGATATGTTGAAATTTTCATTATTTTTTGCAGATTTATGACCGGGATGGGCTTACCCTTGGTGAATTTATGAAGGGAGACATGTACATTCGTGATCTGAAAAACACAAAGGGGCATATATCTGGCTTGACATGGGGAGAGTGGCATCCCAAAACCAAAGAGACGATTTTGACATCATCAGAAGATGGATCTCTTCGTTTATGGGATGTGAATGACTTCAAAAGCCAGAAGCAGGTTTTCTATTTATCTCCCTTATTTATTGGTATCATTTTATAATTTGAAATTCAATTATCATTGGTGGACAGGTGTGCCCTGATATAATAATATATATATATCTATATATGCTCTGTGTATATGCTATTTTCTGTCAAGATCACATCTTCAGATATGTAGTTTCTCGATTTTGAATGAAATCATTTTCAGGGCCACACCAGTAGGTGTCGTAGAGTTATGAGTTTATTTTTATTTTCCTTGTCTTTAGTTAGAAATCAAATTGTAAATTTTTTTTCCTGGCATTAGACCTAAATTATGTAATTTTGCCACTCATTGATTATTAATGAAGAAAGAAGGTTGTCCGAAAATAATTGATAGGCATTTGGATCTTGATTTTGAGATGATATACTTCTCTAATCTGAGCAATCTTGTCTAGTCTGAGATGCAAGAAGTTATTGTGTGCTTAGATGTTCTTTCTCAGTCTTTTTAATTTGACATGTCTGGGTGAGCTTGATGCTTTCCCTAATTGCTTAAATGTTGATGATAGAACATCATGCAATGGATTGCACAGGTTATAAAGCCAAAACTTGCAAGGCCTGGGAGGGTCCCAGTTACCACATGCACTTGGGATCGTGAGGGAAAATGCATTGCTGGTGCAGTTGGAGATGGTTCTATACAGGTGAATGTACATCCATATTGTGGGATGGGATTCACATAAGATGCAATCTTTTCCTTTTCCCAATGATTATAATGCAAGTCAAACTATCTTATTTATCCAGTGCTTTATATTAATTTTAACAGGTGTGGAACCTTAAGCCAGGTTGGGGAAGCAGGCCAGATATTTATGTTGAGAAAAGTCATTCAGATGACATAACTGGACTTAAATTTTCCAGTGATGGGAAATTGCTGTTATCACGAAGTTTTGATGGGTCACTCAAGGTAAAAGACTACGGATGCAAGAAGATCGTGCCATAAAATTGCAGGCTTGATTTACCTTAACTTAAAAATATGCTACCTGTTATAGGTGTGGGACTTGCGGAAGATGAAAGAACCTCTAAAAGTTTTTGAAGATCTTCCCAATCATTACGCTCAAACAAACATTGCTTTTAGTCCTGATGAGCTGCTCTTCTTGACTGGAACATCTGTTGAACGGGACAGCACTGCTGGAGGTTTATTATGCTTCTTTGATCGTGAAAAACTTGAACTTGTGTCAAGAATTGGAATCTCTCCAACTTGCAGTGTGGTGCAGTGTGCTTGGCACCCAAGGCTAAACCAGGTATCTACTTGAAACGTGGGAGGCTTTTGGTTCTAGTTTCCTCATGATATCAGATGCTGCTGCTTTGCTCATTCTCCTTTTAACGTATTAGGAGTTAACCTGGGGTTGGTATATGTTTCTCTGTAATTCTTCAGTCCCATTCTTTAACAATTTAAATCTTTCGGATGGATCAGTAGTGACTTCTTATAAATTAAAACCTTCTCTGCTCTTGCTCTAGTAATAGATTTGTGATTGAAATTCTATTAATAATATGCTGACACCGCCTTTTTTATTGCATGAAGATCTTTGCCACTGCCGGGGATAAAAGCCAGGGAGGATGTCACATATTATACGACCCTACTCTAAGTGAAAGAGGAGCTTTAGTTTGTGTGGGGCGTGCACCAAGGAAGAAATCTGTTGATGATTTTGAGGCGAAACCTGTGATCCACAATCCTCATTCTCTTCCTCTGTTCAGAGATCAGCCAAGCCGTAAGCGGCAACGAGAGAAGATCCTGAAGGACCCATTGAAATCACATAAACCAGAACTTCCCATAACTGGGCCAGGACATGGAGGAAGGGTTGGTACAACCAAGGGGAGTTTATTAACCCAGTATCTCCTTAAGGTAAGAGCAGTGAAAAGACTCGGTATAAATGGAGTTTTTCTATTTTTTTTGGCCCAAAATGAAAATAGTAGAGCTTTTCTATTTTAAAATTTGACTATTAGGATCAGGTTAGTAGGATATTGTGCAGAATAGAAAATGAGAGAATTCCACATTGATTTATGTTAGTCTGTTGAAGTTTGGGCATCCTGCCTCTTGTATTGGCTGGGAGGTTTTAACTGAGAATGACAGTGACATCAAATAAGGCCTTATGGCTGACTGGTCCTGAAAAGAATATGATTGAGATGAAAATCCTCATTCTTCAACCGTGAAATAATTTCAGTATCCAGGTTTTTATTATTTGTTCTGCTGTATCCTTCCTCCCCAGCCATTCTGTGTTTGGAAACTTTGTCACTTAAAAAATGCATTTTCCCTACTTTATTGCAGCAAGGGGGCCTGCTTAAGGAGACATGGATGGAGGAAGATCCCAGAGAGGCTATACTGAAATATGCTGATGTCGCTGCAAAAGATCCCAAGTACATAGCTCCAGCATACGAACAGACTCAACCAGATCCAGTTTTTGCCGATTCTGATTCAGAAGAGGAAGAAAAATGATGCCCCTGCTCCTAGTGATTCTGCTTTGCTGTTAACGACTGCTCTGGAAGATAGACAACTGCCAAAATATCGAAGCATAAAACAACTTGAGTGGATAAGCAGTCCGTGGACTTCATGTGCTAGTGTCATGTTCAGCTTGTTAGCTTGTGGATCCATTCCGATCAATCAAGCGCTTATTGGTACACAAGTTATGTGTATCAGTACCTACCATTCCTCCCCATCCTGAGAATCTTCCCAGGCTTATCCTCCTGTTCTCTGTAGAATTTCCTTTTTATCCTTATCTTGTTTGCCCATCAGCCACAGGCAGTGTTCTCTAGGGAAAATATGTATTACTGTCTATTAGATTTCATGAATCTTTGTTCGTTATATATAAAAAAAAAACTAGATTGCTGATGTCTCTTTGTTCATTAGACGTTTAGCCCTCGCATTCAACTGGGGAGGGTGGTACTCACGAATTGATGCAATGTGATGATCTGATTGAATGTACAAAGGTTGGTGAAGTATGGAGAGAAGGGGAGAATGGAGGTGGCTGGGAGAAAATGTTTGCAAGAGATCATAAAAACCACCGATTATCTCTCTGCATTATCCCAATTTAATGGAATCCATTCCCACTAACCCGTACAAAATCTGTCTTTAATCACTACAGGACGAAGGGTTGGCAATCCCTCTGACTCCAGAAGAAAAACCCATCATTCTTCCTAGAGTTTAATTTGCAGGCAGCAACTTGAGCACGCTAAGCTTGGATTGCCAGTAATGGACGGACAGACTCCACTGTTCTAATGGAGAGATCAATTGGTTCCATTTTTTTTAATTTTATTTTTGAGTGAATCAGTTGTAATCACACTACGATTGTAAAATCAGTTTTCTAAACTTTGTAAAATTTTGACGTCTGGTCTTAAGTTCATTCATAATAACTTGATATGATACAATGCCGAGACAGCCTGGATTTCCCAGGGCCCGGCAGGCAAATTTCAGACAGACAACGACAAATAATCAAGACTTATTTACAAGATGTGGGGGGTGGGGAACGAAAGGGGACAAGGATCATTCCATTGATTGATTATCCCAAATAAAACGCTGGGATGGTACTTGTTGACTATATATAACAAGCAGAACTTATTGTCCAGATCTCTAGTGACATGCCAAATCGAGAGACTTGAACTTTGTGTCTCTTCACCTTTAAACTGTGTTCTACATCTGCACTACCCATGTAAATTAGGCTTGAAACATAACCAATTGATGGACCGGAACCTGTGTCAGGGGTTAAGTCAGAAGCGCATGCTCTCGTAGGTTGATAAGCGAGCGTCTGAGAGGGTGCTAAACATCTGCGTGTCAACAAACAGCTGCAGAAACCCAAAATCAAGAGGGAATGATGAGATGCGGTTAGTCGAGGGAGCAGTAATCCACGAGTTGTAAATATAATACCCGAGAAGGCACTTGCGGTAAAAGAGAGAGGACACAATATGGACATCGGGACTTCCTTCGAATTGAGGAATTGGGGTGTCTAGCCACATAGGGGAGTGAGGACATGCTATGCTACTTGAGGGGAGAGAAGTTGGAGCCTAGGATTGCTAAGTTCTCAAAGTTCTCTATTTAGAGAGATTAGGAGGGTAGGTGGCTAACTTATGTACTGAGAAGAAAAAAATAAAATGGACTTCCCAACGAATCAAATTTCTCATTAATAAATAATGTGACACGAGACACAAATGAGATGATGCAGAATATAGTAAGTCTAAAAGAACCAAATCACCTTAATGAACGGTCGGTCCCGATTAGGGAAGGAATCAATAAAGCTATCCTTCAGAAGTAAGGAGACCTGAAAATGTAAGAAGCGTAGTTATCTTAGTTTTAATTATTTATTTATTTATTTTGGCTCATAAGAAGCATTGTTATTTGTTCAAAGATAGAAACTGTGATGTGGCTGTAGATGTTATTAGCGAACATTTTAGACTAACCCTGTCATTGTTTGACTGTACACTGGTTATAGTATGAGACCTCAAATCTGAACAAAGGGACTCCAAGTAGTTCCTCATCACAGTCAAAAACCGAGCAGCAGCTTCAGCCTGCACATTAAATGGAGAAAAGAGACCATTAAGTTAAAATAAAAGAAAAAAAAAGAGGTCTCCCCAAGGAGTGAAACATCTCTCTTGAGCAGCTATCGTGAAAAATGTTAAAACCTGCACGAAGGTGAAAGAACAACTTATACACCAGACAGTTTAAGAGAGACCCTCGTGTGCACTTAGGACATGATGTGCAGAAATAAAACCAGTATTAAGAAAACGGGAATACACTGACTAGTCAAACCAGAATGAAACATAAACAGTGGCCCAACTGCAAGAATGAAACCTATGGCAGTTCTACAGGTTTTCTAAAATGGATGATCTTCTTGATTTGAAAGTTGAGAAAGCCGGAAATACAAAACAGATTCTGACTTATTAGGACAAGATAAATTGCAAAATCTAAGAAGCTTGATATCCAAATTTCACTATGATCAAGAATAGAATGAAAGAGCAAAAATTAACTAATTTATACAACAATAAATTTGGACCAGTGGAAATGCCACTAGCTGTAGGTCTTTTCTTGATACAGGGAAGTAACCAAGTTTAAATGGGTGTAAAATATCAGTAATCAAAGTTAACAAGGCTGAACAATGAAATATAACTTGCAAATCCTATCATCTTTGTTCAACTGACGCTATCAATGAAAGGTTGTATCAGATTTCAATTGTCTCTTCTCTAACCCAATATGTAAATGTTTTCTTCTCTTTTTTCCCCCCCTTCTCTTTTTCCTCACATGAAAATTCTGGAGAAAGAAACTGGCGTTGAGTAAAACTTCCAGAACTAATGATATTCACAGTGCTTTTGATGAGAAAACATGCATTTTATACCTGCACTTCGCTGCAGCGATATACAGGATGTCTTCTTGCTAGGAAGTTTTCACAGGAGAGTCGAGCATGAATAGGTCTTAGTTGAGAAACAAGCTCCCTATACCGAGGTAGTGTTGGCAAGGGACATGTCTTCACCTGAGGAGTGGAAGCAAGAAACGAGAACAAAAAATATTAGGTATACTATGTTATTCTTCAACTTGTTAGATACTTCTTTTCAAGGGAGTGGAACAGGAAGGCAAGATGAGAAAATGGCTGTCCATTTTTGGAAGACAATGGTAGAAAGATAGATGAGGGGAGACAAGGCAATCCTTTGTTTGGATGTAGAGGAATGGAACAGGATAAAGAGTTAAAGAAAATGCATGCACACCTCCATCTTCATTAATGTGGAGATTAAAATAATTTCACAAGTTACAGTGAAACAAAATGCAGAAGCATTTCTTTCCAATTTTGATTACATTCCCACAAAGTAAATCGCATAAAATGAAGAAAACCTCCCTCTCTAAGTCTCTAAAAAACTCTAGCAAAGCAAAGCATTGTTGTTTCAAAACCAAATCTAGTCAAAGCGAATATATTCAGATACATGTTAGGTCCCTGAGGAAACCCTCCAAATGAACTACATCAGAGATTAACTTTTCTTGCACCCACTGAATACCCTCACTGAAGAACCAGTCTAACTATTCAACTAGTTTTTTTGTTTTTTAGTAGTCAATAATTATTCAACTAGTTTTGCTCAGTGATCAGACAATTTTTAGTTGAAATGCAAATGTAATGGAGAAGAATAAGATAGTAATATTCAACCTTGCGAAGCATGACATCCACAAAGGATTCAAGCCATGTTCAGATACAAAATCCATAGTGCCTTCCAATTGTGTGCACTTAGTAGCCAAAATCACAGAACTATTAGCACTTTGTTAAATAACAATGAGGAATGCCCATCTTTGATAATTTTTTCATAATCTAGTTGTTTCAAAATGGGTCCATTCAATGATGCAAAATATCATTATGTGAAAAAAGAATCAATTAAAAAAGATCATATAATTCAAACTAGGAATTTGAACAGCCCTCTTTAGGTTCAGTCCTTCAAATTGTGAATTATTATTCATTTTAAGATTTAATAACTCGTAAAGTAGTGAAACGGGTTTGTGGCCAAACAGATATGTATCACTTTAATATGATGAAATAGAAGGGAATAGAACAGAAGCAACATTTAAAAATAACAACGAAATTGGTTTATTGGTGATTCCACCAAGTGGCCATTCAACTCCATATCAATCATGGCTTAAGTTCTTGACAGAGAAAAGGTCAAGCAATGATAAATAAAATACCTGGTCCTTTAGCACATTCACATGAACAAGATTGGATGTTTTTAATTTCAAATCAGCGGGCTTTTGTTGTATGCCCACCTGCAAAACCATATAAGTGGAAATGTTAAAATTAAGAACTTCCTCTTTAAAGCATTGAAAGGCAATTTATCTTTTTTACTTTTGCCTTCCTCTTTTTGGTGGTAGAAAGAGACATCAAAGTCAAGGGCCCTCCTAAAATAAAATCTAACTGGGACGACCACTTCATTGTCCATGACATCCCTATTTAACATGCATTACATACATTTTTGGATGTTATGAAGATACTATATGCTTTAACGCTGTCAGTATCAAAATTTTATTGCAAAATCCATATCCTCATTCTAATAACTCAACACAACATGAGTTACTATAATTCTACCCCTCACTACATATAATTGACAGCTAAGAGACCTTTTTATTTTTTAGAGGAAAATGTAGACTCACAATGAAAGGAACTGGAGCTTCAAGAAAATCAAGCATCCTCCCAGGTAGAACCTATAAACACAACACATATAAATTTACTCTAAATTATCTATCCAAAGAAAGTTTACACTAAATTACCAAACACACATGGTGGTATCTTCAAGCATTTTCCAACAGAAAGGAAAAAATTTCAGAGGCAGAAATAGTGAAGGAAAAAGGAATGGAATTTACAAATAGAAAACTCATCACTCAACACCGTAGTGGAATCATAATGGAAAAATGAATAGGACAAACAGCTATTAAAAGAAACTAAGTCAAGAAACAACATTGTACAACAAAGTCAATAACTACACTTAACCCAATGAAACATTAAGCATAAGAAGAGTTTGTTAAATCCAAGAACAAATAGAGAGTCCTACCACATTTCAAACAGTAAGGGACAAGAACTTTACTTGAAATTAAGCCACCAAAACTGAATTTGCTAAAAAAAACAGAAAGAAGATAAATTCCAGAAAGGCATTGGAAGGCTTGATGTGGTTACACTTACAGGTAGCAACAAACACTGCCATTGAAAAGGACGAATTATGGGAATAAGAGAGAGCACTGTAGCTGACAAAACACCCTGCATTGAATGTGGCCAGATCAGATCAAAGCCAAGAAAATTCACATCATAATTTGGTAATAACTACTTTTCATGTTTCTTTGGGGAATAGACTCCTCATTGAACAGCCATGGGCACATAAAAAGCAGACATGCACACGAATCTGGGGAACTCACAAGCGTTTCCTCAGATCCCATGTAGGCGGCCATTTCATGATAAACAAAGGCAGGAAAAAGGAATAAGCTTACCAGATTGGGGCATGATAGTACCACCTGCTTCTCCAATAATACACCAGCAACCAGAGCCAAAACCTGTGAAAAAGGACAGTCAATTCAACTCAAACTTTCCAACAAGATTAATGGCTTCAATGCATGCAAGATTATGTGGATATGTGAAACATCCCCTCTTCTATTCATAGATGCTTAATTCTTCACACTTAGGAACCGTTTCAAAATATACTGGGAAAGAGTTTCAATTTCTGGCTGAAAACAAAAGGCGATGGAAGAGACCTGAGAATTATGAGAAGCACATCCAAATTCCCTTACGACACCACATGAAGTTGGAAACCAAATATACATTCAAAAACAGAAAAAACAAGGTAACATAGAACAACATATGAAGAAGGAAAATGATTTGATTTCCAAGCAAAATGCCGCAATATATAACCAAATTACTCAAATTCTTCCATTATATGTTTTCATAAAGTGATATGGTCAACAATAGATGCATTTGATTGATAACTTTAGCAAAGGCTTCCTTCTAAATCATTATTCAAGGTAGTTTCTTTCTTTTCTTTTCTTTTTTAAATTTCATTTTTTCTTTTGCAACACCACAAGGTGCTTAATAAGCAACAGAGATATCCTTGACAACACCGTCAAAAGATTCCTATAAGAAATAGTAATAAATTAGACCGGCAGCATTTTCCCCCTGAACTATTGAGAAGCTTCTTTGAGGAGTTTACACTTTCAAGGGAGAGAACTCTGCAAGTTGTTGCAATTGTCCATATTGAGAGTGCAAGAGCTTCCTCTGCAGCAGCCATCTTTGCATTAACCTTTCAATATATGCATGAATTTGAGTTAAAAGACCCACAATACTCAACAGTGGCAGCAATCAATTGAAAATCTCAAGAGTAAAACCTCAGCAGCTTCAAGCATATCTAAACAAAGGTCATGTAACCCTAGTGCGGAAGCTGCCGGTCTATGGTACTCAATTGCCTGTAAATGTTCAAGTGGCCGAAACACTATCTCTTTCCCTTGGCATGGAAGGGGCAGGGCATGATAACTACAAACTATCTGTAAAAAGTCGTTCTTATGTTCCTACACAGAGATTATGGAAAATGAATCAGTATGATGACAGATAGCACTGCCATGATAAATCAAGTCATATGCAGAAAGAGAAAATACAAACCCTAGCCCAGTTCATTATTACATCATCCCCCACATCTTTCTCAGAATTTGGGAAAAGGTCATCATCCTCATCCTCTGATCCCACACTTCTAACTGGACTGCCATATACCGTAATCTGTTACTAAAGTTGCTGATAACAGAAGGCAGTGAAAAAAGAAGCACGAAAAGGTACTGGAGTAAGCATGACAATAAATGACTGTACGCTAGTTATGAGATGGCCCTGCCATTAATTATTCAGATTGTTTATATACAGCTGAGGTCAGGGTCAATTGAACTGCCACCTGAAAAGTGAATCAGGACTCCCAAGCCGCTCCATGGTTCGGTTCCTTGAGTTCAAAAAAGCTCCAACATCAGGAGAAGTGTGGCCATTTCCATAGCACCCATTCATTCTACCTGAACTGTTAAACCGATACTCCGAGGCCTCTGAGGTATTATCATCAATATATACTGAACTCTTAGCAGCCTCACGATCATATTCTCTTGAGTGACTTAACTCTGAAGTCTCGCTCGTAGTAATGCTCTCAGGAGACTGAGGTTCCCAGTTTTTGAATAAAGGGGATGTGACTCCATCATCAGGTACAAGCCCAGCAGCAGCTGCTGTGAGGGCAAAAGCAGAGTGAAGAGGTATTGCAGAGGTCTTCCAATCAATTTGATTATCACTGCTGTGGGGAGAGTTAGAAGCATTCTCATTAACTTCTTCTTGGGAATAGGACTCAGATGGAACATAAGTTGTCAAGGCCATCTCATTGACGAACTGTGTTATCCTGTTCAGACGCTCCTGTGCAATAATACTGCATGAAAATAAGTGAAACATGATACCAAGTCAAGGAGTTTTCCTGAAAACGAACGCAGGAGACATGATAAAGGGAAACAAAAAAGTAACCTGTGCAGTGAACTTTTGTGATAATTAACCATGGGTTCTGCTTTTAGCAGACATGCAAAAGTGAGATGTCTAAGAGAATGAAATATGCCGCAGCTAGCTTCACAAAAGGCCCCTAAGGTCTTTTGGATTTTGAAATTCAGGCAACTCCCCAGATCATCTTATAAATATTCAGAATTTTCTATTTGAAATTCAATCAAATGGTTTCCATTAGGATAAGCGAGGGTGAGGCCATTTTGAAAAGCATAAAACAAGATCTGGAGCAATCCAAAATTTTTTCTCGATCATCATGACAAGAAAATTGACAGTGAGGGCACTGTCCCATTAATGAAGAGTAAGAGATACAAAACTTCAGAAGCTATCTCAAAAATATCAAGAAACCAGGATTGAAACTAACCTGTTCAGCATCTCATAGTGTAACTCAAAGAAGGGAACTCTTGTTAATACACAGTAACAACGAGGGGCAGACACTAGAAAACGGCATCCACTGGAAGACAAGGGAAGGAGAGATGAATTTCCAAAGATTCCAGGAGGCCTTTGCAGGATTTCAGGGACATGTAGGCAAACCCCATAAAGAGTTGAACTATCAGCCATCTGCTCAGGACAGAGAAAAATTTAGGATAAATATCAGATAGAAATAGCCTGAGGGGCAAAAACTGGAGATTTTTTCATTACTTCTTGAATCAAATGCTATTAGATGCTTTCCTTTTTTTCATTTCTTTTTTTTTTTTAAATGATTGCAGACAATGCTATTCCCCAGGTATCAATTCCAGGACAATGACGATTACATAATTTCCCTTGACCAGTTAAGGGACTTCTTACAAATGATCTATATAATCCACAAGTATGAAATGATAAAGCTAAATTTTGCAGCTGCAAGCTATTGTTAAGTTCTTTTCCCCCCCCCCCCCCCTTCTAGCCAGAAAGCATGCTGAGAAGTTACCTGAACAAAAAGAGAAAAACAGAAAATACTCATAGTTGATGTAACCTTTATGACTCCCACTCAGATATATTGGGAACAACCAGAACTGGTTTTCCCTAACAGCACCTTAGCAGCTTCAGGAAACTATAATTACTTTGCAACATAAAAGTCCAATTCTTGTTTTCAGTAAAAGCAGATGACTGTCTGACTTTCACTGAAATGTAATTAAAAAAATGGATAAGTTATGTTTCACAAATCTAGTTAGTAGTATAAAAGTAGAGTAAGTAAGAGAAGCAATGGATAAACAACTATCAACATCAATGCTAGAAATTAGAAATGATTAATGATGGCAAAAATTAACAGGTTAATTTCATGAAAAAAACCAACTTTTGCAGCCAAATGAAAACATATTGCAATGTTTGAAATATTGCAAAAAATAACATATGTTTTCTATGCTCTATTAGTATGGGACTAATGAACGCCTTTTCTTTTTTGCTTTACTTGATGTTTACCTTTCAAACTCAGATATTTGTAGGTCAGGATGGGTCACCAACTAGCCTAATATTAATTGAGGTGTTGTCAAGGTCTACAGCCTCTGGCAACCTCACCATAGCTCTGGTCGCCTAGTGGTAAGCTATCCAGCAGCTTCTTTATTGGATATGGTGATCGAACATCTTTTATTTCATCATTAGTTTTTGCAATTATTTTTTAATTTATGCAGCTCAGAGTGGCTGCAATGTCAAAAGAGACAGTAAAGGTTCATGAAGAATTTTAATTTCCTGCAAATATTGGGCCTTCCATACGATTAACCCAAAAAACAAACAGTGAAGTGTGTTGAGAATTACAATCCCATGTAATAAAATTACTCAGAAAGTCTGGGGAATACTAGTGTGTCTTGACAATATTAGGAATCTCAATATGCAAACTTCAAAGCCACAGGGAAAAAAAAGAAAGAAAGAAAGAAAACAAAGCAAACAAAATTATCAATGGCAATAAACTCACCTTAAATGAGAAAATGAAGGATAAGTCATCCCTGCCCAAATATTCCTGTTCAAAATTTTCAAGGATTTTGAGAAATGTCATGTCATTGTAAGAACTCAAGATCACATCATCAAAAAATAATTCCACAAGAGATTGGAAAAGGAAAATTTCAAACAGCATTCAACTTGAAAACCTTCACTAGTCACATGTTTACTAAGAGAAGACTCACAAATTGGGATGCAAGTGTGTGTTTTATCAGGAAGAGATGGCTACACTGATAAAAAAGAGGTGGAGCGATACAGAGACAAGGGATCACCTGCTATAATTCTGTACTTTATCGAAAGGCATTGGCATAATATTTCTTTGTAAGTCAAATATTTGAGAGAGTGGGACACTGTGGTGAAGGGTTTGCATGGGCTTCCTCCTGGAGAGGAAGAATACTTAATGTTTTGTACTTAAACTTGTGATCTGTCCATTGTGTCTGAAGAGAATGTTCACATTTTTCAAGCAATTAGAACTCCGGTTGAGGGTGTAACTAGTAGATTATTGAAATGGTTAAATCTAGACTGATTGCGCAGCTTTGAGGGGATTGCGCAACCCTGCAAATGTCAGGCAGGAAGTTTGGCATCTAATATCTCCCTATAGAGCCTAGGGTTTTTTTGGTCTGTAGCAGCCTCATAGGTACTCCATTTCAAGTTCATACGACTCATCTGCTTACTTTGTTTTGAGTAGTGACTCATCTACTTACTTAAAAGGTAAATCACATCGATGTTATGAATCAGATATGCTTCAGAAGCATTGGGCTGGAGATATCACAGGAAGTACTATTACATGTAGCCAATAGAAAGAACAAGATGCTAAGCATCAAATATCATCAAAATGAAATTGTTAAAATATCATCACATCTAAGCACCTTAAAGAGCAAAGCACCTTGAGAAACATCAGTAACAGCCTTCACAACTCAGAGAAGACCTTTCTTAAACGACACTCATTCCACAGCATACGTTACCTAATATCTACCGTTATATATATGTTTTCCAATGAACTGTATTTCTAATTTTAATACCTAGCTCAAAACCTACTGTTGTCCAAAAGAAGAAAAACAAAATATTTGATCAAGAATCAACTTTACACTAAATTTATTGAGAATCTCAGTAAGATCAAGATGATTAAAAAATGACCATATTAGGTATTACATGCACATTCCAATTGTATAACTTGCTTTACTGAAATTTGAAGATTCAAAGAGTTATTGAGCCCTTGCAAAACTCAATGAAGAGATGAAAATTGCTATTAGGAGAACCTTAACATGCTAGAACTAGAATGTAGAGATAACAATAAAGATAAAGATGAAGACAAGAGACTAAAACAAGCTGAAGTACCTGCCCGAAGACAAGTTCATTTAGATCACTAAGAGATGGAGTCCTCTCTAGCAACTGTGCCTGGACGATTACAGTCAACATAATATAAGTGGAGGTTATACGAATGAATTGGACATGATATCAAACTTTTGAGACTCTCTTATCATCCAGCTATCTTGTATTGTACTGTATATCTTGTTTAAAAAAGAATCCTACGTTGGAAAAATAGAAAGAAAATTGGGGAAATATTAGAGAGTTGACCGGCAACAATGAGCTTAATGAAAAATTTTATATGGTTTAAATATAGATCCAACCTCTTATAAGCCTAGGGTAAATTTCATACGGTTGTTATTTGCCATGGGCAGGTGTTTAGGATCAGTCTGACTTTAAGGCCAGCTGAACAAAAGCATTAGAAGAAAATCTACAGTTGAAAGGTAAGGTGTTGATTCCTCAATATAGTTCTGACCATACCGTTTTCTCCGCTTTTAAACAGAAAAAACTCCTCATTATAGTCATTCATATAAATAACTCATATGTTTATCCTGCATCAACATGACTGATATGTATAAAGGGAACTTGAATCAATTTCTCTTCATTGTATAACCAACTAATATATGATTTAGAAGAGCCTCTATTAAGATTACAATATGTAGTTTAAGACACTTAGATGGAATAAATATAATATTAAAAAAAGGATATGGTATTTCACACCTGAACACCTCCAGGGAAACAAAATGCTGCTAAATCTTTCAGGCGCATTGGCAACCTCTTCGTGGGAGGATATTTAAAAAGTATCTGCGTATCAGAGACAACAAAACAGTACACTATGATAAGAAAGTGGTGGGCAGTACTAGCTCACGAGAGCACCACAGACTATTGAATTTTGAAGATCTTGATATGAATAGGTATTTCCCAAACTGTACAGTTATGTAGTATAATTGAGTATTACCCAACACTTTGGGACTATACATTATCACTCAATAACCTTTCCTTCCCTCCCCTCCCCTCCCCTCCCCTCCTTAATCTTCCCATCCACTCCCATCCAAATCTGAGAATTTTTTCAATAAAGACAATTAAGAACAAGATGAAATATAGCATTTAAATCCTTGAAAGAGGATTAACCAACATCAAACATAATATATTTTATATAAAGACAATGTCAGGATGGGACCAAAAAAAAGGGCATTTAGAAACTGCGAGCAGTTTGCATCAAGCGTAAACGGTCTGTCTAAACTATAATTACTGAGAGAGAAAGAGAGAAAAACTTTCAAAACAGTTTGCTACTCCCCCTACACCCATCCAATAGCAACAAATAAATGAGCTAACTTTTAATGAGCATGCAAAACTGATTAAGGATATGATGCTGATGCAGAAGAGTAAAATAAGGGAAAAAAGAGAGCAAGAACTGGAGGTTGATTCTAGGCATAAAGAACTAACCTGAGGTTCCAATGCAGGTGGAGCAGGACCTCTATACTGCAGAAGTCTTAAATCTAAAAGTTCAGATTTTGCCATCTCACATTCCCACCGTTTTCTTCGGGCAAATGCATCTTCCACAACCTCTAGATTTGTGTCCGATTGAAGGCCAGAAATAATAAAATGTTCAAATAGAGCGGTTGGCTCCTTATATTTACTGTTGTCCTACAAGAATGTCCAGGTACAAAGCACTTGAGCAGGCAGATGATGAATATTTTAGTAGAAATAAGTAAACAGCATACTAAGTGATTATTACTAGGAGAAATTGGATAATCACATCACATGGATATGTAAGCAACACATTTCAACTGTTAAAAACGTGCTTGAGTTGCCAGTTGGTAAGATGCAAGCAAATGACAAGAGAGACACTGTGGGACAACATAACAACTATCACAAGCGGAAAGATTTTCACACTGAAACAATTGCCAAATTACTTTGAGAAAAGCTTATCTCCTGAAATACCTCAAAAACATTCATATACCATTACATGACTATTTTCTAGAGCAGAAGGAGGCAAAGGGATCATCAGATGCCCTGCACAATTCTAATGCATCAAAAATCAATATTGATCCAATACCAACAAAATGGACCCAAAAAATAAAACTTAAGTATCATGATGCTTAATTGAATATAAGCAACACTCAACACTGCAAATTCATACTTGCATTGCATATTGGAAGGGGCACTTGATGTTGAGCGGTAAGTTGCTCTATGTGAATGTGAACTTAATGTATCAGAAAGCAAATTATCTGAGACTTGGCTGTACAAAGATGAGGCTTGATCTTGTTTTGATAGTTGTAGAAGGGACAAGAAAGCATCTAAATGAAGATGGTTTCTGAAACTAATGGTGCTAAATTTTATTGAGAAAAAATTGAATTTAATCAGTCTTGAATATTTGATATCGGGAATTGACAGACGCAAGGCCAACCAGATGCAAAGAGGTTGATGGAATTGAGAATTGCACTGGCAGTGCTACATGGCTGTTGGATCCCCATCAAATGAAAATATTCATATTCCATGAGCAAAAATGGAGAAGCTCTTCTCTGAAAAGATAAAGATAGTTATTGAAAATATATAGATGAAATTGGGCATGAACCAAGAAGAAAATGTTGAACACTCTAGAAAGAAGATAAGCCATACAGAATTAACTCCCTTCCATAAAAGGATATGAAATACCAGGAAAACTGATTGACTTTGGCTACCATACTTACCTATCTCCCTGATTTGAACGAATAGCTCCAACCAAACATAACTTTCATTTGTTTGCCATATTGGTTTTTGACAGTTCTTAGCTTTACACATCTAAAAATTCAAGGAACAAAAATAGAAAATGCAACTTTACTCAACCCTGTAAAAATCTTGCAGTACAAAACTAATTTGGCTGAGAAATATGCAGGGTGCACCTCCACAGAATCATCAATGCATAACAACTACTTGTAAACCCTTGAGGATAACATATCATTACCTCAGCGGTACCATCTAGCTATATGCAACACAAGAAACCCATGAAGTTTGTAAGAGGATATCACACAGATAAAGAGCTCCAATCTTGTAAAAGGATTAGCATGAGCATCAAGAAAAGATTTAGGGTACCGGAGTTTTCGAGTGAAGCTGATACCACTGTCTCTTCTGGTTTGCCAAGATTTCAGGATTGAAGTTGGAACGCGGGCTTTCTTCTTGCAGATTACTTCCCCACCGCCAAGCCTTCTGCATTTGAGACTTCAACCTCTGAAAGCTATTTGATCTCCTGTGGGCGGCTGTCAGGACTTCGCTCTGGCTCCTCCTGTGGCCTGGTCCAAGAGGTGAGATGCTAGGGCTGCCATTGTAGACGCTCTGCAATGCCTCACCAGCCACTCTGAAAGCCTCCTCAGAGATTTGCTGGAGGGCCCAATAAGGGGACGATGGCCGGTCTTCTTGCACTTCAGCATCTTGTCTTCCTTCCATTTCTGCAGATGTTTTACCTCATTTCCAATTATACGACTGATCCCCCGACCACTTTCATCGAAATGAGCTGATGATCCACGCTGTTCAATCGAATTTCTAACTTCCTCTGAAGTCAGGGAACTCAACCGACCCAGTCGCCATCATAACCGCAGGATCCTCATTTTTTTCATGCCATACAGCAGCGATAACAACACATCAATCCTCCAAAGGATTAATCAAGCAAATCATACCCGAAAGCTAGCTGTCGGGGTCGTACTTGGTCTGCTGCACACGCTCGGCCAAACTGTCCAGAAACCAAGAAAGAAGAACAGCAAAAAAAAATCCATTTTACGACACAAATGCACAACGGGTAACGGATCAATGGTTGGATGTAACGGCAGAAATCAAGCATTTAAGGTCCCCCATAATTGCGTTTCCAAAAAAACAAAAAAAGAATATGCTCAACGGAATGGGAAATCCGAAGCACATGAGAAGACGCAAGAACACCGCCAATTTCGTCTCTAATCCTGGTGAAGAAATTATATGGCGAAACTTTGCTGGGGGAAGAGACGGGGAGAGAATATCGCTTACCTCCTGTCTTCCCTTCGCCGTGCTGAGAGAGAAGAGAGAAACAGAGAGAGAGAGAGAGAGAGAGAGAAGTGCTTAAAATAGTTGGGAAAGAGGAGTGCATGCATACATACATACATACATACATACATATATGTGTGTATATGCGCGTGCATGTGTGTGAATTAAATGGAAGAAGATGCAAAAAGCAGGCAGGCAGGCAGACAGACGAGGGAGAGGACGAGGATAAAGCCAAGAGGGAAAACGCAACCGACCTTTTCCTCAACCGTACTCCGTCCGATTAATTAAGCACGGGTAACGGGCGTGCGGTCGTCGCAGCCCGATCCACTAACCCGTTCACCCGACGACGCGATCCGATTTCCGTGGTCGGTGATTATCTCGTGGCGGATACTTACGTGACAGTCCCGAACATTTTATTCCCCCACCCCCGCCGCCGACAAACTTGCCTGGTTGGTGCTGCGCTGTTCGATTAACACAACTTGCGAGCGTCCAGATTTAGAAAATTACGGTTCGGTCTTCGTTTGGCAGAGGGAATTTGCTTGATAAGGCATAGCTTACGTAAATTGCTAGCCAAGCCTATCATATTGTATTATATTTAGTTGTTCAGAGCTTTAAACAGTGAAAGACGTGGCTTCCACCGGCGTTAAAGTTGGGTTTGACCCGCCGCCGCCGCCATCACCACCGCCGTCGCTTTGCTCCGGCGAGCCCACGTGCCGTTAATGTTGGTAACCTGTCAGATTCGATTGCCAGAATGTCGACCGCTTGCGTAGTCTCATCAGAAAATTTAACACGACATGTAGATTTATTTATACATAAAAAAAAATCCTGATTGAAACATCCACGTGCTTTATTCGCCGGCCCATTGGAGGCCCGTTTCGGCGGCCGAATACCTGGGGATGGAACTCTTCGGCCCATTATAGGCCCATGTATGCGGCCCAATGTCAGGGGGTTGGAAGTCTCTCCTAATGATGTATGGGGCCGGAAATTAACTCAACGGTGAGCAATGTTCCGAGCCGGCGGCTACGAGCTTGGGTCGGTGTAAGTCTCGTTCCTTTCCGATCTTTGCCGCCGTATCCTCGGCCCACGAGAGGATAGACGGTGATGGAGATTTCGAAGAAAATTGATTATTAAATAAAAAATTAAATTCGAATTCACTCGCACTCGTCTCTCTCAACCCGTTCGTCTTCTCTTTACAGAATTTCCTCTGAAGTTCTCATCGACTAAAGCTTCCCAATCACTCTCTCGCCATGGACTGCGTCTCCTTGCGATTTCCCTTCTCCCGACTCTCCCTCTGCTCCAACACAATCGGCCTCCCCATTCCTAATATTGGAGTTTCTCGCCCTGCTGAGTGACTCTCTCGCCTTTGTTTCCTTGCTGAAGTTCGGAACTTCACAGTGGGGAGGGGTTCATGTAATTCCGAGGATTCCCCGACCCACCCTGATAATTTATTCCCGATGGACCCATGTCAGGGTAAGACTTCTTCCGTGTTGGATATCAGTTCCGATGAGGAGGGCTGCTGTCTCCTTGAGGACGAACCCTTGTTCGCGGACAGCGACGATTCTGATTGGCTCGCCGAGTTCCTCCGGGAAGAGAGCGAAGCATCGCCCGGTGGAGACTCCGATGAAGTCGTGGTGATCAAGGAGGTCAACCCCAAGTCGAAGTCGAAGGGTTCCCAACAGTTGATGGACAACGATGACGACGACTGCGTCATGCTGGACTCCAACCCTGATAAGCCTGTAGCTGCTTCCGATGGTTCAGCCGTTGATAACTCTTCAGATGATTTGGTCATTGTTGGAGAAACGGGGCAGGTATGTCAACTGAAACTAGGGAAAGAAATTGAAGAAGCAACATGATAGTTTGTAGTTACCAATATTCCTCTCTGCTTGCATAATTTGATAATTAAGTTGTGAGTGTCTGAATTGTGGGAGGTGTTGATAGTACTGTTTCGAGGAAAAACCAATGAAATTGCTACAACGGGTAAACGGTTGTTAATTAATCAAGTAATGTGCAATAATTTGAGCAACTGGAAGATTTGCTTGATCTAGTGGCCTTCTATGCTCGGATGGTGAGCAAAACTCAGCCTTAGTTTGTGGCATCGGTGAAGTTCAAAACTTACTCCACTGGAGTAAAAAATGCATTGGCTGTAGTGCTCCAGTCTAACAGTGTACTGTTATGGTTTTTTTATTTGTCTTCTAATGTTCTTGAAGACATATATACTTCTATAGATAGTAACTTCATGCTTTAAGTTGTGTTATATTTTCCCCCTCATCATATGTTAATCTATATTGTTCAACCTCTATTCCAGTGGTTTGAGCCTAATAACCAAAGTACCTGTTCGGAGATCCTATTGTCATTCTAAGTGCCCTTACTGGATTGTTCTAGTTGTTATGAGCTATAGCATGGAAGAATCCTTTGTGTGGGGTATCAGCAATCAGTTTTCTGAAATGATGCTTAGTGTGGCTCGATTCTTCAAATTAGAGAACTTATTGACTTTATACTTTAGTCTAGGCATCATTCCTGCAGTAATCCAGATTCTATTATCTCTAGTTAGATGCTTTGTGATGCTAGATTTGGTGACTTAAAACCTATGGCATAGTTGCTGTTTCTTATGCATTATTTCCACGCTTTGGCATCTTGTAGAATAGCGGGCACGCTCTAAACTATCCAGATTCCTTTTGGTTTTGAGTTTTCTTTTCTTAGCTACTTCTTGCCCCATTAATTCAAAGTATTCTGCTCTTGGGTGCAATGCAGAAGTAAGACCTAGTCCTGTGCTCTCCTTAGATTTCACTTTTTACTTATAGCTGATTTAATGCATTGATGTTTTAAATGTTTATTGCGTAGCTCATTTTGTATGTACAAATATTGTGGATGCCAGATTATTAATTTTTCTTCATGTTTTGTTAACTCATTTATTCTTAATAATCAAGAGTTTAACCTTTGAATTGAGAATAGAGAGAGATGGTGGATCCTAGTGTAGTATGGATTTTCTGTGTAGTTGCATGAGTTTGTGCTTGTTGTGAACTTTGGTAATGAATGAAACAACATAATTCATGAGGTTCAACACCTTGTAAATTCACTGTATTCCATGTTTCTTCAATGTAAATGCCTTTTCTGTCACCCTACAATTTCTCTCCTGCAGGTTGCTTGTAGAGATTATCCTCATTCTCGGCACCTCTGTTGTAAATTTCCTTTCAGCACTGTCTCGCATGAGAAGCACTGTAGCCTAGTAAGAATCGTACTTTGTACAAAGCGTCCAGAATCATCTGTTAGTAGTTCTTACCCACGAATTCATGATTAATCCTGACAAATTGTGATGCAGTGTCACTGTTATGTCTGTGATTTGCCCGCGCCATGCATATATTGGGGGACTGGTGCATTGAGTACTGACCATTGTCATGCAACCGACAGAGAAGATCACTGGAGAGTTCGAAGAAAACAATCCAGAGGGGAGAAACCCAGTCCGGAACCCAGTCTGAAGCCTCAGAATGGGTCTAATCCTGCAGTATCCCAATTAACTCCTGTTCCACTGTCACTGGGTCCCACCCATATAGTCGCCAACTGCAGTCCCTACAATTCAGTTGGAGCATTAAATCCATGCTCTACACCTACAATTTCAAGATTTTCCACAGGGAATGCTTCTGTAAGGAATAGTCCACTCTCGAACTTGGCTTCACAGAATGTGATTCAGTTAGATGGGGTGATTGCACAAAGGTTTAGAGCCTGCAGAAATGTTAGTCAGTCAATGCCTCACTGTGTTTCCTCCTCGAGAACATTCAAAAGAGTTGGACCAAACAGCAGTCACACAACTTCACAGCATGCTTGGCATCTTTTACACAATAATTGGAATCCTGTATATGTTCAGAAGAATCCAACTAGTAGGCGGAGTTTACTTCCATGTGTGAGGCCTACCTCATACATCAACCCTTCTTCCTCTCCATCTCAACTGATTGACATCTCATCAAATATAGGCCCTTCTCCACTATTGAATAGTGAGGGTGTTTATAAACAACCATCCACATATCCAGCTATTGCTGATGCTACTTGTGTGTGGTCAAATGAACCCATTGAAAGCTTTCAACAACATCTTCCTGCTCAAGCTGAGGGTGGAAATGGCAGGCTGTTTCAGACATGTCAAGCAGTATCTGTGAATGAGCCTGATTCCCAGTCTGTGAGTACTTATGACCTAAAGACTGCAGCTGCAATTGAGAGTTGGTTATTAGAGGACACGCCCCATCAGGATATTGAAGGTACAGTCTCATTCCAATTTGATAACCTTCTGGACGAATGTGGCTCGAACGCGTAGCTGATTTTATCGCCAACATTTGCTGAAGAGGCAAAGCTTCCATATAGGCCCTGACACTGTTAGTTGTTAAGACTTCTCAAACTTCTATCAGGGCAAACTCTGTTAGATGGATGGACCGTAGATAGCTTTATGTGTCCTTCGCATTTAATAAGTGGCTTTTTGGAGAGATAAGGCACAGGTCAGTCATTCCAATCTTACCTCTTATTGTTGGTCACAGGTTTTGTAAATATAATCACTTGTGGTGCTTGGGGGTTTGGGGCTCCCCTTTGAGTGATTGCAGTCTAAGAACCGTATGAGGTAATTCAGATCAGTAATCTGTCCCGAGTTTTAACTTTCCTCTCTGTTTGGTCTCTCTATCTATGTGTATGAGATTTGAGATCAAGCATTTTGTTGGCCGATTTTATCCTTCCTCTCTCTCTCTCTGAGTAAAGCTTGGAATAGTGGCAACTGCTCTTTTAACAAGTAGCATGACTTGTACCTGCACACTCTGATCCCACATTGACTTAAGGAATTTTCTTTCCATTTTTTAAAAATGTTTTGGAGCAATTCAGATACCATGACGCAATACAGCTGGCCATCCTTTCTCCATATTGATCAGTATAAGAAGGAATAAACCATGTAACGTATGAATGGAGGTGTCATTACTCCTACAAATGGAAATAACCTAAAAATTTATGTTACTGCCAACAAGTTATGAACTGTTTTTCTTCATCTTCCCGCACGAGATTCCTCAAAGCCTTTGACCCAAACTCAGATTTGTTTAAAGAAATTGTAGCCCTACCCTCTCAGGCTGATTCCGTTTACCCCTACTGGTAAGTTCAGCTTCATGATCACATTTTCTTCCTTGAGGAAACCACGACATCAAAAGGTAAACCTAGAGCCCCTAAACCTAGTCCAGTTCTTGCCTAGCACCAGTAAATGACCAATTTATCAGGCTACAATTTAGGCATAAACAAAGCAAAAAGAGAGCACCTTTCAACAGGTCCAACAAATATTTCTCATATTATTTTTTTTTAAGTAGAAATATGTCTCATATTATTAGAACAGGCAAGGCAACAGGACATAACTCATTCACTGTCTTACCATAATATTTATCATCACATAGCTCTTAGTGAAAGGCAAACAGAAGGGCATTCTACTACTGCAACCCGATGCAGACCTCACAAAGGTAAGACAGAAAGAAAGAGAGATTACTGCCCCTAATGCACAGCAAGCACACAGCGAAGGCAGCCTCCTTCATGCATCAGATCAAAAGCCTTGTTGATCTCTCCAAGAGTCAGATTGTGGGTGATGTATTCATCCACCTTAATTTCCTGAATTACAGACAGCAAAATGACAGATGAGTTAACCTTACTTCCTATACAGGAAATGACAGATGAATCAACATGATTACTGCAAGTGGAGATCATCAGTTTTCCCTTTTATTTTGTTTTATTTTAGATAATTTTACCTTATTCATATATTTGTCAACAAGCCATGGGACTTGTGAGCGGCTCTTGAAACCACCAAAAGCAGTTCCTTTCCAAACACGACCAGTCACAAGCTGAAATGGGCGGGTGGAGATCTCCTGCCCTGATGCAGCTACACCCACAATCACCGATGTTCCCCATCCCTGCAATTCCAATAACCAATCATTCACAACATTCATGTATATACGTTTATCTGAGCTCCATTCTCTCTGCAACTATTGTTCATCTCCTAAACAAGAATTTAGCAAGAATTATCGGCACATATTTCCAGGGTAATAAATACATCTAGTAATTGTGCTTTGATATTTTTAGTGGCAGATATAAACAGATATCCTGATTTGAAGAACATCCAAAGGTAGACCACAATTAAGAGAACAACTTGGGGAAATCATCGTATAGTTTTCGTCCACAACATATTGAAAATGTGGAAAACATTGTTTTCCTAAACTCAAGTGAACCTTAAATTAAACCCACCACTCGAGGGGCAACTCACCTTGTGACAGCATTCCAAAGCAGCCCTCATCACAGAGACATTTCCAATACATTCAAAGCTGTAGTCAACTCCACCATCAGTCTGATCAACAATAACCTGTTGAATTGGTTTTTCATGGTCTTTCGGGTTGATGAATTCAGTTACTCCAAAATTTTTTGCTGCAAATATAAGATCCAATAGTTTATGTAAGAATCTTTCCCAAATAGAAAAAACAGAGGAATGAATACATGATTGAAAACTTGACTCAACCACTAACAGAAATCTTCTCAGAAGGTCCTCAGGAAATATTTCTGCGTAGCATCAAAAACAAAATAACAGCATGCAAAGAAATTTACAAGGTGTTCAAGGGGATTTCTCCGAAGAATATTGAGGCTGCTGTGTTGTGATCATCATTTTTGGCTAGAATTACTAAAAAATCCTGTTAGATGTATCTAGCAATCACTCAGAAAGTGAAGGCCAAGACTTCTGAGAAGCTCTAGCATGGTTTGATGCCTCCATAGTGAGAAGACCAAAGAAGAGTTGGCAGCAAACAGGGAAAAACCACTCAGAAAATAGCCCAATAATATGACATGTCAAGATCTATGGACAAAAACTGCAACACCTCAGGAGCATAGAATGCACACATACAGATTAATGATTATACACACTGACAGCAATTTTTACCTTTGTCAAACTTATTGCTGTCAATATCAATGCCAATTATTCGTGATGCACCAGCTGCTTTAGCACCCTCTGCAACCTATTTTAGTTAGAGCCAACTCCATCATCAGCATAAGAATCAATATACGTTCTCACCTAATGAGTAACTATGAAATGCAAGAAATAACTCACAGCAAGTCCAACAGTTCCAAGACCAAAGACAGCAACAATAGACCCTGGTTCTACTTTTGCTGTATTCCACACTGCTCCCAAGCCTGCAAAGACAACAAATACAATCTTTCCTCAAGGTCATAAAAATCATTCATCATGAGTTTGATTTGTATTGATGAAATATACAGTTGCATTATTTCATGCTGATGGTGCATATGCTCCACATCAAACTCCAACACGGTAAGATATGATTGTGGAAGCAACGTTGGGTTGTACAAGGAATGATTTAAATAGAACAGGGAGTAATACTCCAGGTCTCTAAATTTTAAATCGCATTGAAACATTTCCACTAAGCTCCAGTGAGTTTTGGGGATCATACTAAAATTTTCTATTGATGTGGATCAAAAGTCTTACAGCATATTATGTATATTGCTGTATTTCTCTCTCTTCACCATCCCATTACTTTTTGACAATGCTTCAGCATGAAGAATAGCTAAACAAGAAGATACTAACATCTACTACATAATTTTCCAACCAAAGGTGGGAAAAAAATTATTACTATCCATACCATAGAAGCTGGAGGAAAAGGAGATATTAAACAGACCAAAAGAAAAGTCTAGAATTCACTTCGTAACAATGTGTAGCTGTATCATTTAGGAGAATCAAGAAAATCTGCTTTAGACCAGAGAAACATTGACATGCATAGATCATGTTGCAGTTGGCTGTGGCTTACAGAGCTAAAGAGAATCTAGTTACTAAATCATGATTAGAATAAGCAGTCTTTCTTTACTTACACCTGTGGATATTAAAAATTAATTACAATTGTGAACTGAAATAACTAAGAGGTAGATACCTCTCTAGACTATAAAGAAAAGGTTGGGGGGGCGGCCTTGGGGGTTGTGGTGGAATTTTCTTGGCCAAAACTTTGGCCATTTTTCCCTCCTTAAGTGTGAAGGAGACGCAGGAGAGCAAAGGAATTAGAATATTCTTTTTCCACTTAGCAGAGGAAAGAAAGAACAAACTTACAAGCAAAGACACTCTATTGACTCATCTAAAGATATAAATCCTCACCTGTGGGTACACCACACCCGAGAAGGCATACTTTCTCCAGAGGAGCTCTGGGGTCTATCTTTGCAACACTGACATCATGCACAACAGTGTACTGGCTAAATGTCGAGGTTCCCATGAAATGATAAATGGGCTTTCCATTTATGGAGAATCGGCTCTTGCGGTCATTCATCATGATTCCGACACCAGTTGCAGCTCGAACTTTGCCACAGAGGTTAGTCTTTCCTGATTTGCAGAACTTGCATTCCCGGCATTCCGCTTGGTAACAAGGGATGACATGATCCCCTGGTTTCACTTCAGCGACACCTTCACCAACACTCTCTACAATACTGTATGGGAGCATCGTGTTTCAGCCACAGTAAACTTTTTCAAGAAATTCACCACGTCGAAAAACATGACTTGGGAAATTTTACAGTACCCAGCAGCCTCATGACCGAGAATGCATGGGAAGAGACCTTCTGGGTCCTGCCAGCACATTATTAAACATCAACTTCAGGATGGAAACGTAAATCGGGAGAAACCTCAGTTTCAAACGTCAAACCGTGACGCAATAGCCTATACGATAGAGAAATCAAACATGCCCATTGGATAAAGCAGTAATAAATTTAATTGTCATGACAGGACTATCTAATCCAATACAACGGAAATGCTTGAAATATCGGTTTATCTAAGAAGTCCAAATTATCTGTTGAGACAGTTGTTAAGATCGTAAACAAGGTATTGTGGACTAAAATGATATAATCAACGTCAGTGAGAGTACCTTGCCGCTCCACGTGTAAGCGTCGGTGTGGCACAGCGCAGTGAATAGAATCTTGATTCTGACCTCACCGGCCTGCGGCGGAGCCACCTGCACATCCTCTACGACCAGCGGCTTGTTTGGCTCGTAGGCGACGGCGGCTTAAACGGTCCCATTCCAAATCAATCGAACCAGAAACGATAGGGTTTCAGTATCATCGGTTCAAGACACCAAGATACAAAAAGAAGTACGTATCAGCGATGGGAAAGGACAGGGAAGGAGAAAGAGGAGGAGTACCTTTACAGGTGATGACCTGACCCTCGGTGGAACTGGAAGCCATTGATGGGAGAGAGCTCAGCGACACTACAGAGTGGGAAGTAGCGATGAAGATAGATCTGGCAAAACCTAAGCAGGTGAAGAGGTGGAAATTCAGTCCCTCGCCCGTCCGTGTCGTGCAGTGAATCAATTAGTATTATATATTTCCCGAAATTTTGTAACCATATCTTAGAATTTCTTTATATTTTTTTAAAAAATTATGAATTTATTAAAATAACAATAAATATGATTCCATTTTTACTCCTCTCTCTCTCTCCTCCCTGTAAAAGGAAAAACTTTTTAGTTACATATTTTTATTTATAATTTTAAATCAAAAATTTTTTGTTACCTAATTTGATGTATCATACTTGATTTGTTTTCCTCTTTTAATCCTTAGAACAGCTACAAGCCTTTCTGGTGACAAAAAAGGGTGTGGATCTCAATTTTTTTAAAAATATTTCCACATAATATTTGAATTTTTGTGGGACGGATCCCTATTAAGATCAATTCGAGCCTATATAAGCTTAGTCTTTTAATCATAATTTTTAAAACCGGATCGAACCAGGAATTGATGTAGGCATAGGTTCATGGATCGGACCAGGAGTTTAATGGATTGAACGATATATTTAATAAATGATATTAATAATATAATATGACTAATAAATTTACATAATATCATAATTTAAATATAATTTATAATACAAATTATTAATATAATAATTATATTAAACAAAAGTTTAGGAAATAAAATATGTATATTATAATAAGTTTTTATTTTTTTATTTTAAGTCGGTCGGTTTTCTCACGAATTTAATTATATTCGCCTGTTGGATCAGGAACCAGACGGTTCAATTGAAAATTTTCTTTTTGAATGTACAATCGGATTTTTTTGTAAGAACTAGATTAGATGAGTGGCCGGTTCAACAACGAACCGGCCGGTCCGGTCCAATTTTTAAAACTATGTTTTTAATGCTTTAAATAAAAATTTAATTTAATTTTTTAAAAAGGTACAAAATTTTCATAAACATTATGCATCAAGATTGTGGGGGCAACATGGGTCTTGTCATGATGAGTGGCTGCTCCAATAATTGGTGGGTGAAGGGAACAAACGATCACGCTAGGGATCACCGCCCGATTGCCGTCAAGACTGCGAGGAATATTCAAAACTACGTGAAACTTGCTGTCCGTGCAAGGCGATTTCCGTTCCAATTGTCGGAGCTCCGACGTGGACAAAAGCTGTCCAGGCAAATTGCACGGACTAGCCTGGGAACCATGAGGAAGCAGCCGTGCCGCTAGGAGCATAAGCCAGAAGACCTCAAGTTCCGAAAATCGCTCACCTAATCCTAGTACTGTTCTCGCCCAGGAGCACCCAAAGCTATGGGGGAATCCGGGGCAGTAGCGTGGTCGCATAAAAAATTCCCAAAAGACAAAACAAATGTTTGGTACCCGATGATTGCTTGTATTGAGATATACGATCTGAGATCATATCGATTAAATGAAGAAAAAGTTATGAATTTATAAAAAGATTGGATACCACCACCTATCAGCTTAAACTTTTAAGTGGAAACGGGTTCGTTCCCCATAAACTCATAACGAATTTAACATGATATTAGAGTCAGTGGACTCACATCTTGCCTGACCCAAGTCCAGAAACCTGACTCATAGTCAGTTGATATAAGTCATCAGTACGAAAGAAAATTGTCCGCCTTGTGGTCAGTTTCCCCTTATCTAAGACCGGAAGAAGAATACCCGATTCGTAGACAGTTGTTGAGGGCAGTTATTTAATAGTATGTGACAAAGTGGATCATATTACCACGTAAGGGCAAGTGTTGAGATATACGATCCCCCATCGATTAAATGAAGAAAAAGTTGTTAATTTATAAGAATATTAGATACCACCACCTATCACCTTAAACTTTTAAGTGGAAATAAGTCCGATCTCTTATGGGGTCACAACGAATCTAATAGCTTGTCTCGACGATGACTCATGGACATTGGATAGGATATAATAGCCATAAAACCGGTGCTTCGAATGCAACCGGCTCAAAAAACAACTGGCGGAGTTTTGTATGAAGTGGGACCAACGCCAGGGCAAAACCATAAGCCAGATTGATTCCAACACCACACGGACAGTTATTCACAGGGGAGAGCTTCGTATCTATGCAAATATCAGTGTCGCACTTGAGAAGTCAAAACTGTGGAGTTCCATCAATGTCGCAGATACTCGCTCGGCTGCTGGCTGTTTCAGGATGTATCCCTCCCTCCTCAACTGGGAGTCTCTCGTGCAGCTTTTTCTGCTTCTCCATGGAGTGTGAAAACAACTCCTTTAGCTCCTTAGCTCTTCTATATTCTTCAGTTCCTGCATGGACAATCTCTACTCCAGTGTGTTGCTCTAGCCCCCTGCCTGCTGGTTTCTGTTGGCTAAGCATTTATTTGATTATGAATGAAAAATTGTTCTCATACAATGATTCTACGGATTCATTGAAATATTTTTAATGCTTGAATTCATTGAATCATTTTAATACTCGAATTCCTTGAATCATTCATAATACTCGAAATCGTTGAATCATTCTTAATTATGAATCAGTCATTAATAGTCGATTAATGGTAAGGCACATTTAATCTAACAATTAAGAGCTATTTATGAATGATTCTTCGAATTCGTTCTTAATGTTCGGATTAACGATGAATGTGCTCTTAATGAATAGATTAATGGTAACATACTCTTAATAAGACAATTAAAGGCTGTTTATGAATGATTCTTCGAATCCGATCATAATACTATAACAATTAATGGTTATTTATGAATGATTCGTTGAATTCATTATTAATGTTCGGATTAATGATGAATCAACCATTAATGGATAGATTAATGGTAACATACATTTAATTCGATAATTAAATGTTATCGTGCCTATTGGTATGCTAAGCCATTACCCCTATCTTCTTCCTATATATTGAGCAAATTGCTCAACAAACAGAACAAGCTCTCCTTCTCAGATTCTCAAGCATAGTTTTCTGTCTTGGTGTTTTGTCATCTATTGGTTCGCCTTTGAGCTCAAGGTCCGGTGCTGTCCTCGACTCATATCGTCGTTGTATCCTGGGAGACAATCGACCAAGCCACCTCAGCACACCCAGGAGGGGTTGAATTTGTCTTAAGGACACTGTGACTGCCACAGGCCTCGACTTCGATTGGTTTTCCATTTCTATTCATTTTCGTCACTGCATTTACGATTTTGTGTCGTAAGTATTTATGCATTGTCATCTGAGTTTATTGTGCGATTGAGAAATTATTGCCGCTAACAGTTTCATCATCTGCAACAGATAAGTGGTGGGAATTCTCGCTTTTATAATTGCTTTCTCAAGTGACTAAATCTACTGCGTACATACATAATGATATATACAAAAAATGAAGCAGCAAGTAAGGATCTGCGAGATAGCCTAGATAGGAAAACAGTTAGCTTCCTAAGTGAAAATTGACTCTCCTCATTCACCTGTAAACTATTTCCCAGTTTTAAGTTTTGTTCGATCAGATATGTCTTAATTGGAAACATGTTTAACAGGTATCTGGAAAGAGGACAGCTATCCTCATCAACAGAGAATTTCTTCAAGTATAAAATAGTGTTTCTAAGAGTGATTTAAACCATTCTCTTCTGTACTTCCAAACTCAACCGTTAGCGCCACCACCAACTCCCTACTCCTATCGCACGCTTTGTATATCTGCATACAAACTGTTCGTTCTCCATGGGCCCATGGATACTCAGAAGACCCATGGTCCAATTCTGTGCAGAAGCAAACTTGTAGGTGACTTGACCATGGGCTATGCGTGCAATGGAAGATCCGAACACTTCTTCCTCCACAAGTTTCCCACTTCCACACTTGACGCTTATGGAATTATTTAGATCTTTGAAGCGCTAAAGTTTCTGCTATGACTAAGTATTGGGATAATCTGTGATTGTCTCCAGAGCAAGTGATGTCAAGTGTTATTTGAAGGCACATAACAAGTTTGTTTGGAAAGATTTGCATGTGGGATAGCCATATTAGTTTAGTTTCAACTAAATGCATCACATAGCCTCTCTTGAAGTTTCTATTAGATGCATTTTCAAATTGAAGGCTCTACGTAGTTGCCTAAAACTGTTAGACAGCGAACAACATCCATGCTTGTCCAAAGCTAAGTGACCCCATCATAAAGAGAATGCAAGAACCCAACAGCGTATAACAATTTTGGAGGATGTAATGCTTAGCTTACAAGGTACCTGGGCAAAAGGGCTGAAAGAGACGATACGTCATGCCCACGTAACGTTCCAATTGTCATCCATGGCCTGCATAATGAGATAACAAATGTGAGATAGACAATGCTCAGTGATAATCTACTGGAATCAAATCAGATTACGTTTTTAAGATCAAGGTTCACCAACCATAAAAAAGTACTAGATACTAATTAAGGAATCTGTTTGTTATTAGTCAATTTGTGCCCCAAACACAACCGCGGAAAATGACAGTTACTGCAACCTCACTGCACACTGTAACTTTAATTACCATTTTACAGCCATTACTTGTTATTACGGCAAATGATCAAGACCCCTTCTAACCTTTAGGAAGTCAAAGAGATCGTTTCGGTTTTACCTTCAAATTCTTGTATGACCCTAATCTAAAGGATCACTGCTTGAATTATCTCTAATGCAATGACATTATTGCAAGTTAAATTCAACATATCTAATCTTGTCCAACGGGTGGAAGCAGAGGCATGTAACCTAAAGCACACAAATCCCACATTGGCAACTCGATAACTTTGAGTATGCTTGACACAGCTCTAAAAGGGAAGGCAAAACGAACAGTAGAAGGAAACGTTAATGGACAGAACTCTCACTAGGTTTTGGGGACCAAGAATTAATGCATGGAAAACACACTGTCTGCCCACAATTCAAACTTGTGCCTTCCTCTGGTGGAGACAATAATCTGATCAAGGTCCTCCAGAAAATTGCACAATTTCTTGAAATTCTTTTCACAATCCACGAAACGGCTCCCCGTGCAAATGTTTCTGATGAGAAACAAGAGAAAATACATGCTCGAGTGGACAATGAAGTGCGCTGATGGATGAAATAGACGATAGAGTATGACCCTGCCTTTCTTGGTTCTCAACAAGTATCATGTAATACTTGCCATGCCTCCAAGATCAGTATCTTGTTCACTCTCTTCACTCAACTTGGGTATCTTCCCATCCGTAAGAATAAATTTACAAGAACAATTGAAGATAACACTACATAAACATTCAGAGAAAACTAAGTGAATATCAGGAAAGTAACTTCGACAACTAATGGTGCAGGAACACTGAGGGAGTTTTCCCTTTTCCTATCTCTTTCATTAGAAGCAGCACTTGTTATATTGATGTAGGCATACATAATTATTTTCAAGGAAGTATCGTCCTTGATCGGCAAAATTGAAGAGATTAATATTCAAGGCAGATCAAGTTCCACAGGAGGAGAAAACATACCTAGAGATGATCATGCCTTAATTGCTGAATGATCAGCAGATTTATATCCCTAAAGAAAGCACGGCAAAATCAAATGTGTGTGCATCAGCAAATTCATTATTTCAGAATGCCAAATTAAACTGGGAAACAATATCTTACCAGGGCTGAACATCCGGAAACATTTGAATTGACCATCTTGCCTGAACAGGAAACTAATCTGCTGGAATCGCCACCGCTGCACATGGAAAAATCTCCCCCAGAATCAGCAGTTGACTTATCCGTAGTGTTATTTATCTGTTTCCTCGTCACCTCCAGAAAAGAGGCTAGCCTGGGATCAGTCTGATTACTGGGTTCGACCAGGCGAATGCCATCAATCTGTTTCATGGCCATCTTACCTTCATCAAGGCCATGTTTCCATCGAAGGATAGAGCTACACAGGCACTCTTCCCTACCATGCTCCTTCCTCTCCATCTTGACAAACAACAACCAAATTGACAGACAGATATACTGCAAAGCAGGTTTATGAAAAAGATATCTAATCATATACAGGCATTTTATAGAACTAAATAACCCTCTATTCTCATCTCAAGTCAAAAAGAAAAGCCAAAAAAACATTACCGGCACATATTCTCCATACATGAACAAGACAATTGGAGCCGCAGAGACATAAGCTATTAAGATAATGACATCAGGAAAACATATTTTGACACATTAAGGATAGTTTACATCTCGGTAGAATATCACAACCGAGTTATATATATATATATATATATATATTATAGATATATGCAATCAGAATATCTCACCTTCCACTCATCATTTGTACAAATTCTCTACTTTGCAACAACCTAAAAGTTCATCTACATATGCATCAAATAAAATGCCACATCATACGGGTGCCATTTCGGAAGTTAAATTGCACCATATGTTCAGTCAAGAAACTCCATTTTTGTACTAATGGACTCACAATGATTCCAATCTAAATGCATCACCAAGGTCCTAGTTCATGCAAAATCAAATGATTTATCGAGAACATCAGTTTAAAAGAATATCTTGAAACAGAGCAGAACACGCAGAAATCCATGGGTGCAGCTATGAAACATACTGCTTCAAAAATGGCGTCACGGAAGCAAATGTCGCCGTCCCTTCGGCGAATAACAGGCCCAAATGAGCGTGCCCTCGGTCACAAGGCCGCACTCCGAGTTCTGAAGCTGAGTAGAACCGGGCCTGAACCTCGAACTGTCCTGTAGGGCGTCGTGGGAGCAGAAGTCCTTGACCTCGAAGTCAGGGAGGTTGTTGTACATCAGCTTGAGGCGGTCGCGGGAGCTGAGCAGGAGGCGTTCGCCATACCAGGCGTCGTCCTCAAAGTCGTGGAACTCGATATAAGGCAGAGGGGAGACAGCACTTGGATTTCGGCCCGGAGGCATTACGATGGCAAGGACGACTTAGGTCTCTCTGTCTCTGTTGCTCGCTGTCGTCTGGTTCTTGCGTCTTTCTGCCTGCCTGCCTGCATGCATACGGAGAGAGGACGACGAACGAATAGCGAATGGGTAGACGACAAAACGCCTCCGCCAGGAGCACGTACTCAGTTGACTGTAATTCGTACGTGAAAGTCAATGGACCGTTGACTTCACTGCAAGGTTGAAATAAAATTATTGAAAAAAAATTGATAATTCGATAAGCATATTAGTGTATTAAAAATTGTGACTTCCGAAATCGTCAGTTTTCCATGGTGGAATTCCTGTATCTCCGTGCTGCCTAGAGGTTCCCAGCTGGTAAGGAAAAAGACGGCTCTGGATCGGCTTCGAGTTCTCCATTCGTTTATCGTTTTCTCCAAGTCCCTTTATCGTTTCACTTGTATTCCAGTGATCATCATTCCTCCCTCAGATCTCACGACCACAGAGCCGAGTGTTGTGATTTCCATGGATGGCAAGTGGAGATACGACGTTTTCTTGAGTTTCAGAGGAGGGGACACTCGCAAGAATTTCACCGACCACCTCTACCACGGGCTCGTTGATGCTGGGATCAACGCTTTCAGAGATGATGATGAACTTCGCAGAGGGGAAGATATCTCATCTTCCCTCATTCAGGCAATCCGAAGCTCCAGAATTTCTGTAATTGTCTTCTCGGAGGACTATGCTGGTTCGAGATGGTGCCTCCAGGAACTCGCTGAAATCATGGAATGCAGGAGGAACTCCGGACAGATGGTTTTTCCGATATTCTATGGAGTCGAACCCTCGGACTTGAGGTATCAGAAGGGCAGTTATGCAAGGGCATTTGTTAAACATGAAAAGCGCATCATGTCCGAGGAGGGGACGGCAGCTCTTGCTGGGTGGAGAGACGCGCTGACGCAGGCAGCAACTTTGTCGGGCTGGGACTTGAAAAATTCCGCAGATGGGTAGGAAACTTTAATAATTCTTTATTGATCTGAGAAAGTTTTACGATTCATGTGTTTTCTGTATGGCAAAAGCGTGACTCGTTCTGTGCGCATATATGTTACTATAATTGGAAAATGTCATGGGAAATCATTTCAAAGATACGATCGTTTCAAAAATGTCTATCTGCGAGCTCTAGAAGAATGTCAATATCGTTGAGAATAAGTCTCAAGCACACTTTGCATTATGGCCAAGCTACTGCTAACTATTCCGGCTTCACTTCTAATGGCGAACTTCTCATTCTTTGATACCTGAATCGTCATCTAGATGTCCAAGAATCGAACGTACCAGCCCCACTGCCATCCTTCCCCTTAAGTTTTGGTCACTGCTACTGGATGCATATGCTATATATTGTCATATATGCTGATATCCTGTTTCTGTTTTTTGACATTGTTTCAAGGTACGAAGCAAAGATTGTCAAGGATATTGTCAGCAAGGTATGGAACGAATTGAAGCATGATCATCTTAACATAGCAAAACACCCGGTCGGTCTAGCTTCTCGTTTAGAGGAACTGAATAAACTGATACGTTTGGGCTCTGACAGCGTTTGCTTTGTTGGAATTTGTGGAATTGGAGGGATTGGAAAAACAACTCTAGCTAAAGCTGTGTACAACCAATTCTTTCATACATTTGAAGGCAAGAGTTTCATTGTAGACGTAAGAGAGAACTCAGGGCGTCCTGAAGGTCTGCTTCGGTTACAAGAGCAACTTCTGTGTGATGTTCTCAGGTTAGAAAATATAGAACTGAGAAACATCCATAGGGGAATCAACGTGGTAAGGGAAAAATTATGCAGTAGGAGGGTTCTAATAGTACTTGATGATTTAAGCCACTTAGACCAACTGAGAACACTAGCAGGAGGGTCTGAATGGTTTGGCTCTGGCAGTGTAATCATTATCACAACCCGGCATCTAGATTTACTGAAGGAAGTTGAAGCAGATCTATATATGGCTCGAGAATTGGATGAAGAAGAATCCCTTCAGCTTTTCAGCTTGCATGCCTTCAAAAGTCTTCATCCTGAGGATGAATATGTTGATCTATCAAAAGCCATCACAAGTCACTCCAAAGGGTTACCTTTAGCTCTTGAAGTTCTGGGATCTTTTCTACGTGATCGGAGTCCGAAAATATGGAAAGAAGCATTGAACAAGTTAAAACTAATTCCTCATAGTGATATACAGGCTCAACTGAGAATAAGCTATGATTCACTTGGAGATGACACAGAGAAGGCCTTGTTCCTAGATATTGCTTGCTTCTTTGTTGGTTGGGATAAAGACTATGTAGTCAAGATACTGAATGGATGTGGATTATTTGCAGAAATTGGAATGGTTGTCCTTTGTGAAAGGTGTCTTTTATGGTCTGATGACAGGGGAAAGCTGATGATGCATGACTTAATTCGAGACATGGGTAGAGAAATTGTTCGTGAAGTCTCCCCTAACAATCCTGGAAGACGAAGTAGATTGTGGTTTTATGAGGATACATTCTCCACATTGAAGGATCAGAAGGTGGGATTATTTTGAGCAAAATCTACACGCGCGCACACACACACACACACATATCTATTTGCAACTTTCATGGCAGTAAAAAAGGAACCTTGTTACTAATTTAAGCCCTGGAAACTGCAACTCTACTTTTACTGGTCCAAAATATTGTTGAATGTTGAGTCTTCACAAAGTGAATAAATACAGCCCTGAAATAATGACACTCGTGCAAAATATTGTTACCAATTCTAACAATTGATTGTTATATAAAACCTTGATATGATACTTGTGCAAAATATTGTTACCTTATTCAGGGAACAGAAGTAGTGGAAGGAATTGTCCTTGATTCCCCAGCTTTGGATGGGCTGACTGTGAGTGCAGAAGCCTTTGCAGGGATGAGCAGACTCAGACTTCTCCAGCTAAATTCTGTGAATGTTTGTGGAAGTTATGGACTCATTTCTAAAGAGCTGAAATGGCTTCAATGGACTAGATTCTCCCTGAACTCTGTCCCAAATGACTTTTAAATGGCAAACCTGGTCACCCTTGAGATGCAATGGAGCAATCTCAGAAAAGTTTGGAAAGATAACAAGGTGCGTCAATTTTCATGTCTTCAAGGGTGCATACAGTTTCCAGGGAAAAAACTTGCATCAAATGGTTCCTTTTCTTTTTCTGCCTCTATTTTGATGCAGTTGCTCGGGAGCTTGAAGGTCCTTAATCTCAGCCACTCACACTTCTTGACCAAGGCCCCCAACTTCTTGAAACTTCCGAATCTTGAGGAACTAATTTTAAGTTATTGCATAGAGTTGGTAGATATTCATCAGTCCATTGGAAATCTCGAGAAGCTTCTGTTAGTAGATCTCAAAGACTGCAAGAAGCTCAAGCAGCTTCCTTCTAGCATATGCAGAGTAAGATCGCTTATGATCTTGAACGTATCTGGTTGCTCAAACATGGAAAATCTACCAGAGGACATTGGGGACTTGATGTCCTTGAAAGAACTTCTTGCTGATGGAACTGCTATAACTCAAGTTCCTTCTTCCATCAGACTTCTGAAGAATCTGAAAATTTTATCTTTCGGTGGCTGCAAGGCATCAAACTCCCATTCCATTTGTTCACTCCTTTGGTCATTTGTTACAGCAACGAAAGTCCCTAGAAGCAACAATATGTTGATGACTTCGTTGGCTAGTTTAACTTCACTAGAATCTCTGTGCCTAAGGGATTGCAACCTGTCAGACAATTCTATTCCTCAGGGAATTGGAAGCCTACCATTCTTGAGGGATTTGGACTTGAGCAAGAATAATTTCAGTCACTTACCGGATTCAATAAGTTGTCTTCCCAATCTATATGAACTATTATTGGACGATTGTGTAATGCTACAGTGGCTCTCAAAGATGCCCCCTCGCTTGGGTAAACTTAGAGCAAGTCGCTGCCCAAGGTTGGAAAGGATAATATCTGTCCTTGATGTTGGTACCTTAGTTCTTGATGACTGCCCCAGACTGACAGAGATTTCTGAGTTAGATAAGCAAGCAGTTGCAGACATAAGATTGAAAGGATGCACAAATTTGTCACCCAAGCTCAGACATTTCCTGTTAGAGGTTCTCTTTTCTCTCTTTCCATTCATATGAGCTTTTGTGAATTATGCAAAGCGACTTCCAGTGCCATACGGCGTGCATCTGACCAATATCTAGAGGAGGATTAAGACAAGCATAAGCATAGCAATTATGTAAAAGCACTTGCAAAGTTATATCAAGAAAGTAGTTCCCTCCATGAAGCAGATGGATGTTTGAGTTGTTATTGCTAAGAATAAATTGGGCAGCACAATGCTGATCAAGAATAAGTTTCACTTGACAAAATGAATAAGTAAACGTGAAAAACTATTGAAAATGATGTTTGCCCATCAAAATAAGGTTATTGGTTCTAAGAGAAATCCATTATCTTCCATAACAAAGCTAATACTCTTTTGTGTTGGTCTTCTTTTCCCTGAACAGAATCAGTTTGGAGATATGGGATCCCAGATTTGGCTTCCTGGAAATGAAATTCCAGACTGGCTCAGTTATCAAGGAGCAGGACCTTCATTGTCTCTGATATTGCCTCGGACTCAATTTGGTAAGCTGAATGATCCGCTGACTGTATGTGTGGTATATGAAGCTAAAGGGGAGAGCAATGCATATCCACGATTCATAGCACTCGATATCTATACGAGAATCGGAAAGTCAAAGCTATGCCGTGGTTCTTCCTCCTATGCTTACGTTCCAGTCACTTCTGAAGACCACATATGGGTATATAGGGGAACTCTAGGAATCAACGACAAAATAGGCGATGAGGATATCGAAGTTGAGGTGACTACGGAAACCGGTGGCGGAGCCACGGTGAAGAGGCTTGGGATTCACTTAGGAAAGCATTATGGATCAGGCAATTCTTCACTGTCATTGGGCTACAAGGAAGTCGGGACAAGTATTCAGCTTATCGGCAATAAAGAACTTGATATCACTGATAGTGGGATCTGTCAGGCTGAAGCAAAGTCAGCCAGAGACATTTGTGATACTGAGGATTGCCATGGATATGGCTCCCCCGAGGAGAACCGGCCTCCTAAAAGGATGAGGCTGGATCCCATTGAAGGGGACGACCTGGACGAGAAGTGACTTTGAGGAAGTGAACTTGAGATGGGCGACGCATTTTGCTGGGTTGGCCTTTGACGAACGGTCCATTTCTTCTCATTCTCTAGCGGTTCTTCATCGCTGTCAGTCGGCTTTGATACACAAAGAATAAGTGATATTAGCAAGTACATATCTAGAAGACACACATGCTCCCTATATATATATATATATATATGTATGTATACACTTATATGTAAAGTTATCATTTTCGATATTTGCTCTCTTGCTACGTGACTGCTATCACGGGATAGTTTACATTAACTGCGGTGCCTTCTGATGCGTGCTTGTACTGTGTACTTGGGGTACCATTGGGAGTCACAAGACTCGAGAACATACGACCACTTTGTGAGTTCGTGTTGCCCGGCCAGCAGATTCCGACCATAGTTTTCAAAACCGGGCTGGGCCGGAAACCGGTCAAGGTATGAGTTCATGGGTCAGACCGGGAATTTAATGGGTTGAACCGTATGTTTAATAAATAATATAATATTTCAATAAATTGATATAATATTATAATTTAACTATGATTTATAATCAAATTCATTAATATAGTTATAATATTAGTCCTAAATTCAACATAAAATATAAATATAAATGTAGTAAAATAAAATAAGTATATTATAATATATGTTTTATTTTTATTTTTATTTTTGAATTGGCCGATTTTCTCATCGGTTCAATTAGATTTATTGGTTTAAGTGAGAACCGACCGGTTCAATTAGATTTGACATCATTTAAATTATAATTGAATTTTTTCTGAGAACCGGACCGGATGAGTGGATGGTTCCTGGTTGAACCGGCCGGTCCGGTCTGGTTTTTAAAACTATGATTCCGACTGTTCCAGTCATTTAAGTCTGGTAGCAAAAGGGAGCTTGCATTCTGATAACTGCAGAGGAAGTTTATATGAGCTTGTGATGTCGTGTTGCTCTGGAAATCTGCATCTCCGGAGGGAGCCTTGACTAGCAGATGCATATGGCACAACGGTTCATTAATTCATGTCCGAGCAATTATAGAGTCAATTGTTGTTACTCTGGACCTTGCTCCTCTGCACCTCTCGGTACTGCTGTGAGAAATTGGTAATAATATTACCTACTTTAATTAATTAATTCCTGCTTACTTCCACTGCACGTGATTAAGTCACCGCTGGTATATCGAATGTATTTTTTTTGTTTTAAAAAATAAATATATAAATAGAGAAAAAAAATAAAGGAGTCCACGACAAAATTCGTACGAACTTCCAAAACCTCACCTCTTTCCTCTTCTGCTTCTTCCTCTGTTTTCTCACTGGTTTTGCTTCACCGAAACAGAGCAGAAGCCACCAACAGACTCCTCCTCCTCTGTAACTAAGACACCTTTCTGCCATCTCTCTCTCTCTCTCTGTGCATCTCCACATTCCTCCATTAAGACGAATACCTACCCTCTTTCCCGCTCTCTCTTCTTCTTTGTTCCTCCTATGGCCCGACCACCTCAGCATTCCCCTCTCATCCTCCTCCAACTTTTCCTGGCTCTCACTCTCTTACCCCCGTCGCTTCAGCAGAGCGTCAGCGCCCTCGACCTCGCCGCCCTCCAGTCGATCAAGGACAGCCTCACGGATCTCCCCGGCTCCCACTTCTTCTCCACCTGGGACTTCGCCTCCCCCAACCCCTGCTCCACCTTCCTCGGCCTCACCTGCTCCTCGTCCGCCCCCGCCCGTGTCACCGCCCTCTCGCTCGGCCCCTCACTCGCCGGTTCCCTTCCTGTCTCCATCTCCACCCTCTCCGAGCTGACGCAGCTCATCCTCTCCCCTGGAATCATCACCGGCCGGATTCCCCCAGAGCTCAGCCGGCTCTCCAACCTCCGGGTCATCTCCCTCCCCCACAACCGCCTCACAGGCCCCATCCCTGCCTCCCTCTCCATCCTCCGGAACCTCCACACTCTGGATCTCAGCAACAACCTGATCTCCGGCTCTATCCCCGCGGGCCTCACTGCGCTCCCCCAGCTCAAGGTCCTCATCCTTTCCTCCAACCGCCTCTCGGGCGAGCCCCCACCGGTAGTTGCCCAGCTCCTCCACCTCGACGTGAAGCAGAACCGCCTCAGTGGCCGCATTCCCCGGCTGCCAGCGTCCCTCCGCTACCTCTCGCTCTCGGAGAACTACCTGTGGGGCCCGCTGACCGAGCTGGGCTCGGCCTCGTTCCCCGAGTTGTCCTACCTCGACCTCAGCATGAACCGACTCGGTGGGCCCATCCCCGCCTCGCTCTTCAGCCGCCCCACGGTCTTGTCATCAGTGCTGCTCCAACGGAACAATCTGTCCGGCGCGGTCCCCACTACATCTCCACGCGGCGAATCGTACGGCCCAGGATCCATCGTCGACCTCAGCCACAACTCCCTCACGGGGGGATTGCCTCCAATCCTAGCGGGCGTCGAGACCCTCTTCTTGAACAACAACCGTCTGATGGGCCCCGTGCCCGAGGCGTACGTTAGGAGCTTGAACGAGGGGACCACCAGAACACTGTACCTCCAGCACAACTATTTGACGGAGTTCCCGTTGGCGCGGGGGATGGACGTACCGGATTCCGTCTCCGTGTGCCTGTCGTACAACTGCATGGTGCCGCCGGTGGGCCTCCTCGGATGCCCCGCCAGCGCCGGCACCCAGCTCTCCCGGCCACCGACGCAGTGCTCATCATCCATCGGCAGCGGAGGCCAGTCCAGAGGCTAACCTATCATCCCCTTATAACCAATCCCAGATCCATCCGGATTCTGATACAAAATTTCATCCATTGGTTCGAAGACGGCTACAGGGCCAAACTGCTTTTCGTTGTAACGGTAATAAGGTCAAAACTAAAATTAAATTTAAATTTAAAGTAATTAATTGTCTTCTGCAACTCCCAGAACGTACAGTCTCACTGAACTTGATTTTACATAGTAAATAGCACCTCTGACAAATTTATTCCGCAGAAATTCCCTCGGCTCGCTACCACCGCAGAGAAGAATTACAATAACCGGTAAGATGTACGGGAAAGCTCTCTCCACTTGATGACAAACAATGATAAACGAGAACACGGGATTATTGAACGAAGAACCCATGAAAAATGTCAGAGCCAATCCTTCGGGTTGATGCAAGCATCGAGCAGCTTCCACTCTTCGCTTCCCTCCTCGGGTTTCTGTACAAGGAATGTGATCAGGGGATCAATGGGGGCTACACGTTTCTTTCCAGATTTGCAAATGTAAAGGCGGTGAAGAATTAAGAAGGGGAAAAAAATGGAGCCATACATGGTCGTATTCCCACCGGGCGGTGAGTGGAAGAGAGACGAGAATACTCTCAATGCGGCCTCCTGTCTTGAGCCCAAATGTCGTGCCCCGATCGTAAACCTGCAGTTCTTGAAAGTGAGTACTAATGGAACCAAAGAGATCTCCAACGCAAGGTCTCCTTTGTCTATACTGATTTATGTTTAGAACAAAGATATGGGAAATAAAAAAAACTAAAATTTGTTACTAAACAATGCCCAGAATTGATGATCTTCCTTCATCTCATATCCTCAGTAGTGTATTGCATTTGAATACCTACCAAGTTGAATTCGACATAGCGTCCCCTGCGCAACTGCTGCCATGCCTTGTGCTGCTCTGTGAACGGCATATTCTTCCTCTTCTCTATTATTGGTATATAAGCAGGAACCACCGAGTTTGCACATTCTGCAGTAACTCAGAGTTTCGAGATAAAGCTTCGTGAGATTCATATGTAAAAGTTTACTTACATGGAATGATCAAGGCGAGCGTATAAGTTCACTTGCATAAGATGAGGTAATTCCTCACATTCGTAAAATTACCTGTGGCAAAGGAAAGAAGCATCTCCTGATCATACTCGTTGAGGTCATCAAAAAAGATCCCTCCAAGTCCTCTCCTTTCACCTCGGTGCTGTAAACAACAGTAAATGTGTAGAGCATAAAATTATCAAAAATAAGTTATTCGATTTTACTTCTATTGCTGAATAATTCCATTTCAATATCAAGAGCAGAGGTAATCATTTTTAATCTGACTATTATTTGCAGTGAAAGCAGGGGAAAATGATATCATAAGATTACACATGCAGTGGAATGACATTTTGCCAGGGGATGTAGCAGACATATCTCATCAAGATTGAATGATAAAATATTTCTAATATCTCTCACACTAGGAGACCTCAAATAATGTTCTTTGTGCTTCCTTTTAATTTTTCGACAGTCAACAATCAGTCTATAGCATATTCTGGAAATCTACATTAGATTTACTGTCAAATAGAGAATTAGAATTCATGTTATCGGTGGAACTACAAGTTCAAAGTGTGCAGTCAACTGATGCACAGTATTTAATTTAACGCAATTGTCCCAAAGGCTTTAGGATAATTGGACATCCTCGAATGAGTTTCAGAGGCATGAGCTTGTCAGTTGTAAGTGCAGCTTTTAAGTTTACACAGGAAACACCAAATGAGAAAGATAAAGAGAATAATGGACATCAAAACATCATGCGGCAGAGAGGTATGTAACATGCAGTAGTCAAGCCAACAATATTAATCATCAGTTTTAATAAAGGATTGCAACAGAAGGATAACACAAGAGTAGCCAAGAATTCAAATATAAAGTCCATAGAAGAGATGAATACCTTAATGTAAAAGTAATCATCACACCACTTCTTGAATCGGGGATAGAAAGAAGGATCAAACTTATCACAAGCCTTTTTTTGAACCTGCAGAAAGCAACAGCATCTATATGTGACATTGGTCAAAATGTCAAACGTAGCAACTGGAAAAGGAAGATATCAGCCTTCTGCTTTATGAAATGCAAGTGTAGCAAGTAGTCCGATAATGAAATTATACCTACGAATCTAAGAAACAAGTAAGCAGTTTCCACATTAATCAAGGGCAGAAGGAAATTTCTCGAAGCAAAGTAAAGACACTGCCATGGCAAAATGCCAAGGGAAATTTAGGAAGACGTAGAATTCAAAGTATAGATGCAAAAGCATGACCAATGATCTATGGACACGTTCTTTCAGAAAGGAATTGGGAGGTTCCATTCAACTTTCTTTGCCCATAGTTAATTGCTCCCATAAATAAACAGCTCCCTGTCCTGCCTCAACGCTCTCCCTTATAGCATGGAAAACAAAATTACTTAAGGGAAAAAAAGAAGAGGAACAGAAAAACAATGCTGACAGCAAAACAGTTTCTATATCAGCAAGCAAAGGTCAGATATTCAGGGTAAAAGAAGCAAATTACCGAATGGAAGTGTCGGACATCCTCCTCAAAGATGTAAGCAGGAGTTAGATCAGTTCCACCACCAAACCACCATTGCTTCGGTGCTCCAGGAGAATCTGCCAATAAATGGGGGAAAAAAGTATCTCCTCAGACCCTCATTTTTATTTCCCCTTCCACTTGGTTTAAATAGTGCCATGCCTTCATATGATGACATAATAAACATGGAAAGGAAAACAAAATGCATTACGACTTCTATTCAATTAGATACTTGGGATAAATTTCATTTTGATCAGCTCCGACTTATACATAATGATTTATTTAAAACTGCATCCAATCTTTGAGATGAAGACATTAATACCAGTAGCTTTTTGAAAAGAAATCACCAAAATAGACATTAGGAATTTGGCTCCAAACACAACCCTATGATTGTATACCATGGAGACCCACTATGTAGAATCAATGTCCTTTATTGGCATGCCATACTTGGTGAATCAACTTCTGCAACTTTCATAAATTGGACAGCACAAAATAGTCACTAGAAAGTACAATTTTATGAAATTGTCTAACATTTTAAAAACTACTTCTACAATGTTTGCCATTCCTACGAGTACTGATGAGATTTTGTCATAGTACTACCAACTATGAAGTGGCAAAGGCATATGCAAAAGAAACATTTACGATGGAGAAAATCAGAAAGCAACAAGAGGATCTCTTTCCATTCTTCATCCAAAGAGTTTCTGCTAGAATTACACCAGGCTTCTCCAATTAGCGACCATTTTTTTTCCTTTTAATACATCACCAGCATCAACTGGTGTAATGCAAATGACAAATTGTCCAAGGCCTTAAACAGAGTAAAATCCATAATTAGGACCTAAACACATATTCTCCAGAATCCCACTATCATTTGAATGGTTAAAAATCTTAATATAGGCCCGCAAAGGATGCACAATGAATTCACTAAGGTGACCGAATCTGAAGATAAAGAGAATCAAGAGGTAATATCATGAACAATGAGATGAAGGAAAAGAAATATAGAAGAAAAAAATCAGCACCTGTAGGAGCATCAGTCTCAAAATATCGGTAGTTGAAGTGCAGTGTTGGTGCAAAAGGGTTCTTCGGATGTAAGACCTGATGAACAAAGTAAAAAGAGAAACAAGTAAGAACACAGCAGAATTTGTGAGCTGTGATCCTATATTGTTTTGATGCTTCTGCTACCCATATAACATTGTGCTACTTCTAGGACTCGTTGGATTCAGTTAGAGAGAAACCAAGTACAATCCAAAGGTAACACATAATGCATCTGTTATCATCAACAACACTCACGGAAACAAACATTTTTTGCCACTACAGTACCTTCTGGAGCGTCATTAGCATCTTCAAACACACCAATAATTCATCTTTCAAACTTATTTACCTGCTCCTAATTATCAATTGCCACTCCACTCAGATAAATTTAAAGACTTAATACCACCAGATCTATCACCTCAGCTTAGAAGAATTAGAAGCAGAAAAGAGATATTAGACTCACAGAGCTGATCCCAGCTGCAAAGAAGGGAACGGGCCCAGGCTTCTGATCCGACGCAGCAGCCTTTGCTGCCCGATAAGCCTCTGGAGGCATGACTCCATAGACCACCGAGACGTTGACCCCAGCCTTCTCCCAGACAGCCCCGTCCTGGAGGACCCTGCTGATTCCGCCGCCGCCGCCAGGCCTCGACCATACGTCCTCCTTGAACTTACCCACTCCATCAGCCCTCTCAAGGGCCTGGCACACCGAGTCCTGAGCATCCCTTATCATCTTCTCGAACCTCGCACGAACTGAGGACGAGGAGGACAGGGAACCGTTCTGGCCATCCGAGTCCCGGAGGAAAGTGTCGGGCCGTCCAGTCTCGGGGTTCTCCTTCTCGATGACGGCGCACCGGACCACAGGTCCCCGCATCCTCGAGAAGGAGGAGGAGTGACGGAAGAAAAAATTGGGCTTGGTGCTGGGCCTGATAAGGGGAACCCTTCTGGGTGCGGCGGAGGAAGAGGGGAAAGATGAGGACAGAGGGTGGAGAGCGAGAGAAGTTGAGTAGGAAGAAGGGGAGGGAGCAAAAGCGATGGTGGCGATCGGTGGCATTGTTGGGTTTGGTGACGGAGACAGATCCTTGAAAGGGGATTCTGCTCGGAAGCGAGGGCAATGACTAAGCCTTTATAGCATTTTCAGAGAAGGGTCCGAAGACGAGGAAGAAATGTTGCTCGGTAAGCTCTCTCTCTCTTCTCCTACGACAGCAAGGGAGAGAGGGGGAGGAAGAGATAAGGTGGAAAACAAATGGGACTGTGAGCTTAAAGGAGGCGGAAGAGTGGGAAGGTGAGAGGAGCCCACGGACTTGAGATTGAAACTGTTGGATTTGGAAGGTTGACTTCTTCCTCAGTTGACCGCGGGAGCACACTGAATTCCATCTTAGCAGAGATTTATGCTTGTTTTGTTGATAATCCTGTGGGATCGAAGTTCGCCTGTTTCTGAATTAAGGCAATCTTCACTGGATATGTGAGATGCGTCTCCGATACCTTTTTTTTTTTTTCCCTTTTATGGTTGTCGTAACCCGAGGCAAAGTCCAAGGCCCTGGCGAGAACCTGGCTGAGTCGACATAGTCTGCCCCGAGTCAGACCGGATAGACCTTGCTGTCCTCGAAGGTGATATCATCTCGGTACTCTCGTTGAGAGTCGAACAATTAATGACTCGACGTGCTCGGCCACACAGCACTTTCTTCCTAATCTTGTCTCAGCTACACCGTAATCAGTTGTCCATTTGCAGCAAAACAATACAAGCGGTTGTCTTGTCAGGGAGGAAATCAACCGCCTCTTGGAGGATAGGGTGGAACAAACTAGTAAAACATCGCCGCCCTCACCCCGGGAGGTGGGGGTTGAAGAAGGTCACCGAAGTGGAATCCTACCATCGGTCAAATGGAAGGTCCAGGTAACGGGCGTTGGTCACTTCTGTCGACTTAGCATTCCGACGTCAGGATGGATCCCTACGTTCTCTCCTCGCATGGCTGCCGGGTTAGGGAATCCAAGAGATATACCAACACCATTCCCGCCCCCACATTAGGCCGTTGACGTCACTGCCGCCACAGCTCGTTGCCTCTAGTACCCTTTCTGGTTAGCCCGCCTGTCTTGGGCCCCAGATTGGTCCCGCCGGCCTCCCCTGCCTACATACTCCGTCAGCTGTCCCCCCACCACAGCAGGTGTCGCCGCTCAACATTCCCCAGCCCTCACCTGAGGCTCTACCTCCTCGCCCTCAGGCCCGGTGGCCGCATGGACCTCACCTGCTGATGCCACTCAACTGCTTGTGCAATTACGTGTGAGCACATTTTGCAGACTCTGCAACAATTGACAGGCAAAAGGGAGCATTATCCTGGTAGAGGGTGGCAAATCGGGCCGGCACGGCACGATAAGGACTGGCCCAAGCACGGCCCTTTAGGATATCGTGCCGGCACGGCACGGCACGGCACGATAAGACATGGGCGGCATTGGCCTAATCCGATAGCCCGATAAAAAATTCGTTTGATCATGACTTATTTACAACTACAAATGAACTCACAAATGTGATTTTTTTTCATATCATTCAATAGTGTCTAATTGTCTATTAGTTTTTATTTAAATATCCGGGCCATCGTGCTGGCACGCCCGATAAAATTATCAGGCCGTGCCAAAATTTGCCAGGTCTATATCCTGGACGACAACACTCAAGTCTAAACCTCCCACTCACAGCCTAGATCCTCGATCCGGTCCCTGTGAATTTTTAATATCGCCAGCATCCCGCAATATGATGGTAGAACAAATCCAACAGCGCACTTAGGAACCTTATGTGATCTTCTCCTCGGCCGTAATCTTATAGATAGATACTCATACTAGCAGACTTTTCCCAGCCTCACTCACTCTCACTCACTCATTATAGGAGAGCTTTCAAATTTTGGTGCCACTTGAAAGTGAATTGGATATAGTAAGAAAAAATCATGTCTCAACCGATATTTTCCAGTTACTTGAGATATTATATTGTATAGGTCCGAAAGTACAAAATAACTTTTATAATAAAAGAAAATTACGAGGGAAATTTAAAAAAGTTAATTTGTCATATGCTTATAATTATATTTTATTAGTTATTTTAATATTTTATTAAAATTAATATAAATTTTAAATTAATAAGTTAATTATATTATAAAAATTTATTTTGAAATATAAAATTATTATATTTTAATTTTTAAAATAATTATTTGTATAGTTCGGACCAAGCTCAGGCTAGGATTTTCAAACACAAGATTATGGGCCGTGTGTGATCATAGTCGGAATGCATCGATCCGGCCCGAATTGACCAGTTTACACTATAGTTGGTTCCACTCCCTGGCGCCACAATCTCTCACGCGATTCAGAGTTGCGGCTTGATTTATGAGTTTTTCCTTTATTATACTCTCTTTTTTATAATTTTTTTCAGATGAAACTTTCATCAAATATTTGTTATTTTATTTATTATTATTTCCATGATTTTCAAATGAATTTTTGCAATATTTCCACCTAGAAAATCTCCATTTTTTAGATTTGTGCTTATTTTAAGCAATTTTTCTAAAATTTCCTTCTGTTTTTTGTTTTTTTACTTTTGATGTAAGTGTAGCATGCAATTGAGTATTGCTTGGTGCTAGTTTTTTTAATACCGATATTGTATGTAATGATTAATTAATTTATTAGATAATATATTATATAATATAGAATTTATTATTAATATTGATATATTGATTATAAGAGTTTTAAATTTTAAAATTTTAATACTCGTATATTAATAATAAAATTTTAAATTTTAAACTTACCTTATTATATATTATCAATTTAATTACCAACTGATTTATAGAGCTACTTGCTGCCGTGTAATTTACACCATGAAACTGATAAAAATTATTAATAATATCGCGAGAGATAAATAAAAACAGGTGTTTTTTTTACTGTAATTGATTTTTTTTTAATGAAATTAATTGGGTTGCAAACGCAAATTTGTTAGGGGCGATCCTTTTAAAAATTCTGAGTTAATTTAGCATGAGTTGTCCTAACAACGGAAGAACGCCTCCCTCTCGCCTTCGGAGAGAGCGCTTGAGTGTGATTGACGATTACTCTTCCATAATCAGATCCAATTCTTCTCCCCTTCGGATCTAATCAACTCTGTCCAGGCTGCTGAACCGAATTCACTGTCCCGATTTCGTTCCCCGGAGGAAGCTCTTTGGATTCGCATCTCTGCTTCGATCCGCTCTCTACTTTGATTCTTACGTTGCAGCTTAGGGCTGAAGCTGATTCATTCATTCTCTGTTTGCTGAGAAAATGGAGGAGGAACTTTTAGATTCCTAGATTTACGATTTAAACCGTCGGCTTCATCTCGAGGCAACTGGTGGCGTGGTGGATGTCGGTGTTCTGTGCCATTTACGGTATCGTTTTTAGTCTGGGATTGTGAATTGCAGCTTAATTTGCAGTTGTTATGCCTTGTACAGGGAGATGTACTGAATGATCATATGCTTTTCTTTTGTTTAGGAAGAATTGGGGAAGAGCATTAGATGATGATTCTGGTGATCTGAGAGAAGTTTTCCGGGAAGTGACGGTTGCATTTTGAATGGATAAGAACAAGAACCGAACTGATCTCCTTGCCGCAGGACGCAAAAAGGTCATATTTTATTTGAACAATATTTTGGTGTTTCCATTTTTTTTTTTCTTTTTTCTGTTGGGGGTGGGTGGGGTGAGTTGTGGGGTTTCTATAGGGGTTCTTCTCTGGGTTAGTTGCATCTGGAAAATATTTAGTTGAGACTTTATACTTGCTGAGTATTCTTGTAGTCGGGCTTGAGGTGGATTGATATAAGTAGAACAACGAGGTTCAGTTTTTCACTGTGTACATGAGTTATGAAACCGCACAATTAATATGCTTTCAGTAAGGATAAAATTGAAATGAAAATCCATTTGTAATTATGTTGTTGCCCTCACAGTTGGAGGTCTGGTACTTGTAAGAAAAGAGAGTAAATTAGTGTATTCATGTTTCTTCTTTCTCACTTTATTATCTCCTTCACTATCAGCTTCAACAATTTCGCCAGAAAAAAGATGTAAAGGCTGGGACGAGCCAAGGAAAATCCTCAAAGAGGGCCAGTAAATCTGAGCAGCTCGAGTCTAGTGCAGTTGATGCTGCCTCCAGACCACATGACACCGAGGTGGAAACTGCTTCAGAATGCCTTGATAATGCTGCAGTATCTGCATCTAATTCAGTGCCACCTGCATCAGAGGATTCTGTGGTTTCTGAGATCTCCAGTATGTCTTTGGAAGCTCCTGCAGTTGCTGGACAACCTTCGAGGGATTTAGGTGTGGATAAGCATGTTGCATTTCCAACACAAGTTGAAGGAGAAAGTACAACTGTGGATGAACTTCATGACGATGTTTCACCTTCAGGAATCCCTGAAATTCTGGATTTGCAAGAGAAATTTCCTCATGCCAGTATAACTCTTAGTGCAAGTAGCACAACTCCAGCTAGCATGAGTTATGAGTCAGAGAAAATGACTGCTGCTGAGAGTGTGGAGAGTGCTGAAGAGTCATTGCTCTCACATGAGTATATATTGGTTGGGTCTTTGAATCATGCAGAGGGATCTCAGGTAATCAATGTATGTTCCTCTTTTAGGGATTCTGAGGCATTAAACTAACTAATAACTGTCAGGGTAGATTGCTTAATTCTCTCTCTTTTTTAATGTATAATGTAGTTAAATTCTTATTTGGTGCTAGGTAGGGGCAATGCAAGAAGCTGATGCTCTGGTTCCAGGTCAATCTAATGGAGATGGTGAGCTGGACCTTGGGAGAAATACAGTGGGCCCTACATCAGAAATTACTGTGACATCAGAACTACAAAGCTCTTCAAAGTCGACTACGGAACATGTTGAAGAGGCAAGATTTGAAATGGTCCAGGCAGATGATTCTTCTGCATCAGCTGTTTCTCATCTTCATTTGGCATCTGTTCCTGAAGCAGATGAATACTCGACAATAAGCCATGAATGCAGAGATCAGCAGAGAGAAGACAGAATTGGTGTCAAGAACCAATTTCATTCTGATTCTAGGAGCTCAAACAGAAAAGTCGAGGAGGCTGATATGAAGGGTGGAGATTGTGAAGAGCATTATCAACATTTGGGCGATCCAGGATCTCAAGGCAGCAGATGTGAATGCCATATGGATAGTGAAAATGCAAATTCAACTGGACTGGCCATGTTCCAATTTGCTGATTTCAGCTCTATAAGCCTCGATCAACTCATAGATGTGGTAAAGAGGCTTGGCAAGGATGAATACAATTTACTACTTGCATCCAGAGACAATGTTTCCTGTGGAAATGTCCAGAGGAGTGGTGGGACACGTACTCAAGGATGCATCCATAAGAGTGATCTTGAGCAGCTCGAAGAAGAGTTATTTTTGGCTAACTTCACAAAAGATATACTCTGCTTGCAACTTGAGGAGCATTCCAACTTTCCAGCGGAATTTAATAGCCATCAACAGCACTTTGTTGATGAGATTTCCATGCTCCAGGCTTCAATAGATGCAGTTAATAAGAAGAGTGATGGCCTAACTGAGCAGATTGTACTGTTGAAATCTGAAATTCAAGATGTTACTAGTGGCAGAGATCATCTCCAAAACCAGCTGCATGATAAGAAGCTGGAGGTTGAAGGACTCCATGAGAGAGTATATGAATTGCAGATTGCTCTGGAAGTATTTCAGCAGAATGTGTCGAGTCAATCTGTTGAATTAGCTGATTGCAGAAGTTCATTAGCAGCATTGCAGATGGAAAACCATAAATTAAGTGAGGACATTGCATTAGTTACTGAAGAGAGGAACCTGCAGGAGGAAGAAAAGAAAAACATCTCCCTCATAAATGAGAAGCTGTCCAGTGAATTAGCTGAGAGCCAGAATCTGCTCACTAGTTTAAGGGGAGAACTTTCAGTAATGGGTGATAGTCTCTCACTGATGAGAGACAGTGAAGAGAAACTCAAGGAAGAGAAGGAATGCATTGTGTGTGAAAATGAGAGGCTATCCTCTAGCTTGTCTGATTCCAAGCATCTAGTTGAGGAATTGCAAATTGAGAAGGACCACTTCTCTGAGAAACTTGGGGCGGTGTTGACAGAGCTGGAAAAAACCAGGGAGGAGCGGGAGGTTTTCACTACTGAGTGTGAGAGACTCTCGTCTGAGATTCTTTTCATTAAGGAGCAGTTGACCTCAGAAAAAGCGGGGTGCATGCAGATTGAGGATGACCTGAAAGAAAAAGTAATTGACATCGAAAGGCTCACGGAGGAAAATAGATCTCTCAGGAGCACCTTAGATATGTATGTAGCCCAGATAAGAGAATTAAATAGCAAACAATTCCAAGCAGATCTGTTTGCTACGGATGCTTGTAACCAATTTCAGCATTTTGATGAAGCCATTACAAAGCATGCCGGGGGAGTTGCATTACCAGTAACTGAATCAGTATTGAGTCAGCATGTACTGGGGCCTCCATCTGAGCTGGTTGATGAGCAAGCCTCTGCTGCATTTTCTGGATTTGGAGCCCTGAAGCGACATTTGTTGGAATTTGATAACATGCTGCAAAAACTTGAAATGGTGATTTCAGGTATGCGTTCTTCTCATTCCACTAACTCAAACAAGTCTGATAAAGGGGCTGCACCTGGGATATCGAAACTGATTCAAGCCTTTGAGTCAAAGGGACATCTCAGTGAACCAAATCAAGAGATAGAATCTTCAGTGGAAGATCAGTCACTTGTAGAGCCATATGTAAGAGCAAAGGAGCATATGGGGGATTTGATATTGATGGCTAAGCAGTTGGGTCTTGATGTTGACAGTGTTGCTCTGCTGTTCAGTCAAGAGCTTAAGCACAGGAGGACTGCATATGTCAAAGTTAGGAGGCTGGAGGTTCAGAGTGAAATCTTTAAGGAACATGCAGACACTTTGGAAGCACACACCATTGAGCTTGGCATTCTATATGAGGTGGTAAAGCAACAACTGTCTGACAGTGAATTGGAGAAAGCTCAGCTTGAGACCCTCTGTGAAGATCTGAAGCTGAAAGATGTTATTCTAAGAGCAGAAAACAAACAGCTTACTTTGAAGCTTGAAGATTATGAATCCAGAGTTAATAATTTGCAAAACCATCTGCACGACTTGCAACACACTTCAGGTGACCTCGCATCATTTTTGGGTGAACAGTTGGAAACTTTGCAAAGAGAGTTGACTGAAAGTGCAGTGACGAACCAGCTAAGGTCATCTATTGTCTCTGCTCAAATTGTTGAATCACTTGAGAAGCTTGATGTATTTACATCAATGATACCTGCTCAAACTTTTGATGAGTTGGATTTGGGTTCCTATGTTGCTTCTTCTGTTGGTGCTGCTATCAATGTGATTGAGAACTTGCAGCAAAAGTTGGAAAGTGTTGACAGAGACAAGAAGGTGATTGATCATCTTTACCAAGAAGCGAATGAAAAATTGCAGATTTTGCAGGGAAAGAACGATTTGGCGGTTCATGGATTGCACCATCTCTATGATAGGCTTAGGGAACTTGTGTTTCTTTCATCCAGGTCTATGGAAGAAGATGGAGTACTGATAGAAGAAAAAGAACTGCTAGATCCTTTAGATGAAAGTAACTATGACACTCTTTTGGAAAAACTTGGAACTATTCTAGGTGACAGGCAGCAAATTGCATTTGAAGTTATTGCCCTCCAGTCACAGCTATCTGACAGAATGCAAGACATCCAGGAACTGGAAGCCAAATGCATTGATATGGATTCAATTCAGAGACTAATAGCAGATGTACTAGGTGTAGTGGAGCCTGAAACAGTGGACTGCAATTTGAGTGGGCATCCACTTCCCCTTTTGGAGTCACTGATTCATGCCCTTGTTCATAAATGCAGGGAGAATAAGCATGTTGGCCTTTCTGCTGGAGAGATCAGTTCTAAAGAGATGCAATTGACAGAATTGCAGGAAAAGCTCAATCAATCAAGCTCCTTGAATCTTCAGCATGAGAATGAAATCCTTGTCCTCAGGGAAAGCTTAACCCAGGCAGAGGAAGCCGTTGTTGCTGTTCAAGCAGAGTTAGAGGAGAAAGCTGTTGAACTGGAACAATCAGAACAGCGAATATCTTCTATCAGAGAAAAGCTGAGCATAGCCGTCACTAAGGGGAAAGGTTTGGTTGTACAACGAGATCATTTAAAACGAACACTTGCAGAAACATCCAGCGAACTAGAGAAATGCTTGAAGGAGCTAGAGTTTAAAGAAGCCAGAATCCATGAGGTTGAGGCGAAACTTGTGAATTATTCAGAGGCAGGTGAGCGTGTGGAAGCGCTGGAATCTGAACTTTCATACATCCGCCATTCAGCTACAGCTTTGAGGGAATCATTTCTTCTAAAAGATTCACTGCTGCAAAGGATAGAAGAGATATTGGAAGATCTCGATCTGCCGGAGCATTTTCATTTCAAAGACATAATTGAGAAAGTGGACTGGTTAGCAAGATCAGTCACTGCGAACACTTTGCCTCCTGCTGATTTGGATCTGAAGAGCTCAGTGGGAGGTTCATACTCAGACACTGGTTTTGTAGTCATGGATGCCTGGAGAGATGATATGCAGCCAAGCTCAAATCAAAATGAAGACCTGCGAAGGCAATATGATGAACTGCAGGGTAAATTTTATGGGCTAGCTGAGCAAAATGAGATGCTTGAACAATCATTAATGGAACGGAATAATTTGTTGCAGAGATGGGAAGGACTTCTGGACAGGGTGGATATGCCTGTACACATCCGGTCTGTAGAGCCAGAGGAGAAGATTGAGTGGCTAGCTAATGCACTTTCTGAGGCTTATCAAGAAAGAATATCTCTTGTGCAAAAAATTGATGATATTGAAACTCAATGTGGTTCACTTACTTCTGATATTGAAGATTCTCACAGTAGAATATCAAACCTCCAGAATGAGGTCAAGGCTCTTGTGCATCAAAGAGAGAATCTCTCTCAAAGATTGGAGTTGTTGACCCAAGATGGTGAGGAACATTTTTTGAAAGTCCTTGCTTTAGAGGTTGAGAAAGAAATACTGCTATCTGAAACAAGTCATTTGTATGAGGAGTTAGCTAAAAGGGCTGAAACAGAGGAGACCCAGAGAATTGACCAGGACATACGACACTTACAGAATATGGTTAGTGAGGTATTGCTTTATCCTGTGAGGGAGGATTTCTCCTCTGGTGAATCAAGTACGGAGATCCTGGCATTATTGCTGAAGCAACTCATTGAGAAGTACACTGCAGTGTCTACTGATAACTTGGTTTCAGATGGAGACAAATTTATTAAGAAGAACACTGGTGCAGCTGCCCCTGAATTAAGAACAAGAGAGGTAGTCAACACAGAGGAACAGGACCAGGGGATTGTTGTGCTGAAGAACGAGCTGGAGGAGGCACTCGAGGAATTGATGCAGGTGAAGGAGCAGAGAGATGACTTTTTGGAGAAAAACAATTCCTTGATTGATTTAGTTGGGACTCTAGAGAGGAAAAGAGATGAGTTGCAAAGCCTTCTCAACATGGAAGAGCAGAAATGTGCTTCTGTTCGAGAGAAGCTGAATGTTGCTGTCAGGAAAGGAAAGTCACTGGTGCAGCACCGGGATGTTTTGAAAAATACCATTGAAGAAATGAACAAGGAAGTTGATCGATTGAAATCTGAGGTCAACTATAGGGAAGATGCTGTTGCCAAGTATGAGCAAAAGATTCAGGAGCTGTCCTCTTACCCAAAGAGAGTGGATGATCTTGAATCTGAGATTTCTTATTTGAGGGATCAGTTAAGAGAAACTGAGTGCCGTTGGCACGATAAAGAACATGCTCTGAGCTTGATCTTAAGTACGTTAGCTGAGATTGATGTTGGTTCACAAGTTGATTCCAGCAATCCTGTTGAGAAACTAAGACAGATTCAGGAAATATGCTCTGGTTTGCGTGTGGCTGCAGCTTCCCTTGAACAAGAGTCAAAGAAGTCGAAAAGAGCTGCAGAGCTACTTCTTGTGGAGCTGAATGAGGTTCAAGAGAGAAACGATAGTCTGCAAGAGGAGATGGCAGAAGCAGCCTCTGAAATTAATAAACTTTCTGAGGAAAAAGATGCAGCTCTTTTGCAATTGAATAATTTATCTTCTTATCAATTGGAGGAAAGGAGGAGCATAATTTCACAGTTTATGAAGCTCAAGTCAGCAGTAGAGCTGCTAAAGAAGATATTCTCTGATTTTCAAAAATCAATGGCTCATGTTCTCTGGCAGGACATAGAAATCCTTAAGAAAGTGGAAATATCAATTGAGTCTTGTCTACGACAGAATCTGACAAGCAGTGAGGGGATTAGGCTGTCTATATCCAGCCTCCTTTCCAGCTTAGATTTCCTTAAAGTTGAAAAGGTATCAGCTTTGCTACCAGTTATCATACTATCCATGGACTGTTTTTTTCTACTGGTGAATGTGCATGGTTGTAGCTCTATTTCTGTAAATTTTACTTCCTGTTTCTTGATTGTTAGATTATTCTTTCCTATATATGAAAAAGTAATCTTACAGACATGATCTACACCACGCTCTTGCTGGGAAACTGCCCTGTCTTCATAGTTCACTGTCATGCCTCGTCATTGTTTATAGACTAGTCATCATCTCTCTCCTAATATGTGTTTTCTTTTTCAGGAGGATTTCTTATTCACTTATTCTGGGTCAGACTACAAGATGAGCCAATTTGATGAGAATCTTATCATAGATTTTAGTATTGTTGGAAATCACCTGCAAGATCTTTTTGAGGGAATTGGTATTCTTAAGGAAGATTTGCAAAAACACTTGGCTCAATTGCAAGAACAAGCTAGCAATCTCTATGAAGGATTGAATGCAGTCCATCAAGAAATAGACTCTAAAAAGGAGTCATCTGAAGTAATGGAGAGAGATATTAAACATCTCACTTCAGCTCAGAAAGAAAAGGATATGGAAATTGTTTGCTTGCGCAAAAACATGGCCTTGCTCCATCAGGCGTGCTCCATTACTCTTATGGAAATTGAAAATAGGAAGGCTACATTAGTCCATAATAGTTTGTCCATTGCAGATCATGAAGTTCACAGGAATGCAGCAACATCCACCCTTGAAGAATTTCCTTTTAATGATCACAACAGTCTCCTATCTGAGGAATCCATTAGGAGCTTTGCGGAGAGAATGATATCTGCAGCAAAGGGTTTATCTCATGCCAAAGATGATGCTGTGGAAGTTACCCAAAAGCAATTGAAGAATAGAGTTGCAGATTTGGAGAAAGAGCTTCAAGAGAAGAACCTCCAGAAGGATAGGATTTGCATGGAGTTGGTAGGTCAAATTAAAGTAGCTGAAGCTGCTGCAACAGGGTACCTATCAGATCTTCAATCAACAAAAGCTCTTGTGCAAGATTTGGAGAAGCAGGTAAAGGGAGCAGGGAAAGAACGGAAATTATTGGAAGAAAAAATCCAGAGTATGCTAGAGAAGGAAGTTGCTGCTCATGAGTTAGAGCAGAGGCTTAGATTTCTGACTGATTTGCTGGCTTCGAAAGACCAAGGTTCTTTCATTTTCTTCAACCTGCCCCTTTTCATCATAGTATGAAATTTTTTTGATGTGGATGATATTTAAGGTTTGTATGCATGTAATGCAGAAATTGAGGCCCTGATGCAAGCACTTGATGAGGAGGAGGTGCAGATGGATGGTTTAACAAAAAAGATTGAAGAGCTGGAGAAAATCGTGCAACACAAGGATCTAGTTGTCGAGGAACTTGAAGTTTCTAGGGGAAAGGCTCTGAAAAAGCTTTCTGTCACTACCAGTAAATTTCATGAGCTTCACCATTTCTCCTCTAGTTTTCTGGCTGAGGTCGAGAAGCTTCAGACGCAATTGAAAGAAAAAGATGCTGAGATATCTTTCTTAAGACAAGAGGTTACTAGGTGCACCAATGATGCTCTTGTTGCAACGCAATTGAGCAACAACAGAAATTTGGAAGAGTTGTATGAGTTATTGACATGGTTTGATACCATGATCTCTCAGGTGGCATCGTGTGAACTTGATTATAAGAAAACTAATCAAGTACAGGAGTACAAGGAGCTTCTCCAGAAAAAGTTCACATCTATTGTCTCTGAGTTGGAGAATTTGCGGATAACAGCTGAAAATGCTGAAGCATTATTGCTAGTTGAAAGAAGGAAAATAGACCAGTTCAGACAGAAAGAACTAACTCTCGAGAAGTTTTTACGTGAAAAGGAATCGCAATTAAATTTGCTCCAAGGTTTTGAAGATTCTGGACGTGCAAGTGGCTTGACTTCTGAAATTGTGGAAATTGAACCAGTGGTGAGTCTCTTTGCAAGTCCAGTTCTAATCCATTATACTATTCTTCATTTCAATTGGTCCATATAAATATTAAGCTACAGAGTGCTTGTAATGATATTCATTTTTCCGTGACCTCTTCATTCATTATGTGGTTTTCTTTTCATGGATTATAAGTGGAATAGATGTACCTTATGAAGACAGAAGACAGAAACAAATTTTGGAGTCAGCATATGACTCACCCCATTTGGACATCAAATAAAGTATATGCTAAGAATTTATAATAAGCAATAAACTTTATATGTTTAGTAGATTATCATTTACTTATCTTGTTTTGCCAACATGCACTTTTGTATTGTTGTCTCATTATGTTCAAAGAGTAAGTGGTTTCCGAAAGAAGTGATCAACTGTTCTACAGTTGATAGAAAGGATATTATGAGAGGTAAAGATGAAAAAGTCTGAGCTAAATATCCTTATTGTTTTAGAGGTAGTTTCAGTTCTTGTCAATAGACTTTGTTGCAGTTCAAAACTGTGTTACTAGTTGCTTTTATCTTGTTTGTTCTCAGAGTCTTTGGAAAATATTTACTAATTATGCGATGCATTAATTCGTTCTATGAAATAATAACTATCTATTGTAATCTTAAATAGTGCCCTAAGGGCTCTATTTAACTAATCTCATAGTATGCAGTGTGTTTTCTACTTGATGTGATTGCTTCTCTGTACCTTTAACGTGGATCAAAGTCATGCTTATTTATCATTATAATTTAACTCATAAATTCACTTTTCACTATGTCTATTAACCAAAATGAGATTTAGGTTTGCATGAAACTATTTATTTTTCTCCATATTATGTCTGATTTGCTTGGCCTGTTTAGTTTTCAATAGTGGCTCAGAATAAGTATATTATCATGTATGTCAGCTTTTGTAAGTTCACTTTTCGTTGTACCTACTGACAGAATTTAATTTGCATGAAACTCGTTACTTATTTTGTCCAAGTTTATGTATCAGATTTTTCTGGCATGTTTGTTTTTATTATTTTATTTTATTTTATTGCCTGCTTACTTTTTCTTGATGGTGGGACATGTTTTTAGCTTGAAATTACAAAATTTGTTTGACTTGCATGCAGATTAACAAGCGAGCAGTGTCTGCCTCCACCTCCACTGCTCCTCATGTTCGCAGCTTGAGGAAACCTAATACTGACCAAGTTTCTGTTGCCATTGACATGGATCCAAGCAGCAGTACAAGATTAGAAGATGATGATGATGATAAAGGTAAATCTTGTCCTTTTTTGCAAACATTTTGTTTAACAGTTATTCTTTTGTTTGTTATAATGCTACTGTCTATGTTAGTACTAAGGAGAGAACATAAAACTGTGTTTGAAGAAAGTCCATAGTTGATAATTTCTAATATTTCAAACCATTTAGTTCAAAAAGAAGTTGGGGAAATTGGTCAATTTGCATCTCATTTAACCATCCACTGATCACTACATGCCATATTTCTTTCTCAACACCTGGACTCTCTCCTCTCTTCTCTCTCACTCTCATGCAATGATATTTTTTGAATCTATTCCATGTTTTTACATGTTTTTAAGATAGCTTATTTAGAAATTTGCAGAGAACCATGCATTGTGGGGGAATGAGTCTATTCTTAATAATCTTTTCTTTCTATTACTCAATCAGTTCATGGATTCAAGTCCCTTGCAACATCAAGAGTTGTCCCAAAATTCACGAGACGTGTGACAGACATGGTTGATGGGTTGTGGTACACCTCAAACATACCTGGTATCTCTCACTAATTTAAGTGGACTTAATATTTGATATTAACAACATATAATTTTCCAGGGTTTCGTGTGATCGGGCGTTGATGCGGCAACCTGTTTTACGGCTTGGTATAATCATTTATTGGGCTGTATTACATGCCCTACTCGCTACTTTCATTGTATGAGTGGGGAAACTGGTAAGTGGCTTGTTGGTTCTAGTATTATCTCTTTGACAATGTAATTTGATATATGCCTTTATTTCCTATTTACATGCTGTATCTTGAAGGAAGGCAAAGTTTGACTCAGTTTCTTTATTATGAGTTTTTTCTTTCCTTGATTTTGTTGATGTGGCAACATATTGTTGAAATATTTCCTTTTCGTAGTGTTGCATGCTGCTCTGGAGTCAGGGTCGTTCTTGAAACATTTGAAATCATGAAATGAGCTGTCACTGGGTCCAAATTTTCTCCTTAATATTTTCTATGAAGTGCTATGAAGAGCCACTCATCATTCCTAGCAGCCATTGCCTGGAGTTGCCAACAGCCATCTATGAACAGCCATTTACCTAGGGATGGCAAAACTGACCAGCCCAGTCAACCTGACCTGCTATGGGGGAGGTCGTGCCCTGACCTGTGCACATGTCAGTGTGGGCCAGGTATGGCACCTGACCCACCCTGTACCCGCCAAATGCTATAATATGTATTATATATATATATATATTTATATGTTTTATGTAATATATAATACATAATATATGATATATAACATACAATATATGTGATATTAAATATTTACAATACATATTAAGTTATATGTAATATGCTTTTAATTAAACTTATTATAATTATGGTATAAAATGAGTCAGGGCAGGTCCGACTTGCCCGCACGGGTTGGGTGCATGTCACCTCAAGCCAAACCATCACGTGTCAGGTTGGGTCAGGGGTCAGACCTGCAGGGCGGGCCTGGGTATTCAATTACCCACCCCGCCCTGGCCCAGGTGCATTCTCCAGTACAGGTGGATGGGGTTTTCAGCCATATCTTGAATAAATTCTGATGAAAATTTATAGCATATAAAAGAACTTAAACGTTTATTTCAAAAGCAAGGTTTGAAAACGTACTTGTGAAACAATTGCACGTGGCCCTTCATTGTTTCTTAAAGCTGAGTATCCAGCTGCCCATCCTCTGCTTGGCCAATATTTTCATCCATTAATTTCTGTTTTCTTGGATGATACTATGACATGATTAGATTTAGATCCTGGTACATATTCTTTGTTGGCTTTGCTTAAATGCATTGAAGAATGACAGGCCAATCCAATGTTGAAATTCCTAGAGCTTCTTATTTAGTGTTTTGTTGACAGAATGGAGTCATTTGCTAACTTGTTCTGTACCTGTTTTCACATTGTCACAACATTTGATTTTCAGTATAACTTCCATATTTAGATAACCTATTTTTGGCCTTCTGTCTGCAGGTTCTTTGGTTCTATTGCATGATGGTTGAACCATTACTAGTAGGTATCAGGTTCCCTGCGTAATTCTTTGTTATCAAGTCCCCAGTTTAGCCATGGTCAAAGATTGATTGATTGATTTTTTATCTCAATCAAGCTACTGTGGTTTTTCCTCTATTACTTTTATTGTGGAAATCTCAGAATGCTTGGTTGCATTCAATAAGAAGTGGGAGGTTTTGCTGATGTTTTATTGACATCAGGCATACAGAGGTCTCTTCTCCCCTCTTCTGTACTAGCCTTCTCCCTTGAGCTAGGTAGGGTTGTACATCTTTATGAGTTATAGGCTTGTAAACTGTATCTCAGTTCATTCAGTACATTATGCAAATTCAATGCGATGCATATGCTTGAGGACATTTAAAGATGTAATTCAACAATGATGAATGGATGATTATTAGCTGTTGCAATGTGGTTGTATCCATTTTGGATGTGAGCTGGATTTTTCTCTTCTTAATTTCTTTTGTTCCCCTGAGCTATTATTCAGACAGGAAACTCCAAGGATCCTTCTCAATCAACGGCACTAAATCTGGGTAAACATTTCATACTTAATTTGGAGGAGGAATTTATATCTGTTGGAAAAGTATCATGATGAAGGCATTATAAAAGGGTTTATTTTGTGCTGCTTCTGGGACATACTAAATTTTGTCATTAAACTGTGATAGTTAGTTTGTTGTACTGTGGTAATTACTGAGATGTCCCTTTATAAATCTGCTTGCATGATTAGATTGCCAGAGTAATTTCAATCTATTGATAGTTACATTTAGTATCCTTGTTCTTTTGAAATAGTTCTACGGTTCAGCATTGTCTACGCAAGTGCGCTTCCAAGTTGCTGTTGTTTAGTGCAGATGTCAATGTTTTCCCTGGCATAATTTTCACTGACTGTTCTTTCTCAGGCATCATCTTTGATAGATACTTTGTGGAAAGCTTTCCTGCTTTGATGCTAGAAAGGAAATTGTCGAGTAATTTCTTTCTTAATAGAGTAAAGCCTGCGGGATGAACTTTTCTGAAGGACCGGAATCACATGTTGGACTACTTTATATGCAAGTTTGCAGTGCTTGCACGATTATCACCAATTAATGTTCACAGATTTTGTTTTGACTGTATAACTTAATGTGTCGTTAAAAGGCACCCTACCCTTTGGCCACATTGTCCCTGTTTTCTGATGGTCATGTTCTTTAGTAGACGACGAAGTGCTTCTGAAGAATTGGTTGGTGAAGGCGACCACCTATTCTTGCACGGAAAGGTCCTGAGAGGAAGACTCTACTCCGAACTGAAGATTTTAGATGCAAGGAGGCCCAGCACCAGAAAGATTTACAGGAAATAGATCTTTGAAGATTCCAGTCCATGGTGGTGTCACCGTTCTGTGTCCTCTTTTTGCTTCGACACAAGGTAGGTGGATATATGCTTCTTTGTTATTTCAACTGAATCCACAGAGAGGGTCGAAACTGAAGGAAATTACAATGGAAAGCAGACGAATGGGTTATTGTCGATGCATATGCGGTTTTCCTTTTTGTGGAATTTGAAAAGGTGAGGTCTTGCTTTCTTCTAACCGGAGCTCTTTATCTCTTAACCTCTTGTTGCTGTAGTATGTATAGCCGTTTAGAAGGTAAAGAGACCCGGCAATGTAAGTTTACTTTGTTTGTGTTTTAGATTTGTTTTGGGATCCGCTGATTAGGTACGATGAAGACCTCAAATTTATGGAGAGGTTGATATGGGATATACTCTCTCTCTCTCTCTCTCTCTCTCTCTCTCTCTCTCTCTCTCTCTCTCTCTCTCTGTGGTACAATGAAGTGTATATGGGTTTTCTTCTCATTGCTAAGTGATAATGAGTTATTTAAGACCAGACTCATGCTTTTTTATGGTTTCAAACCTCTCTACATATGCTTCAAACAGTTGGGAAAAAAAAAAAAAAGCAACCCTTTACATTTGCTTTCACGCATCTTGATGAGCGAGCGATTGATGAAATTTCTGCATTGAAAAACTAAATTTAAAAAAAAAATCAACGTGCTTTTCTTGCAGATAAAACTAATTGCAATGGTCTGAGATCGTGTGGGACGTGCACGGTTACTGTCCAGAGGTGTCTGAAGTCCTATTCTGTTGGAGCTGAACTTTATCGAGGAATTTTGCCAAGAAGGTCGAGGCCCCCCAGAGGAGCTTTCGGCCGACATCTGAATTGGGGACGTGAGTCCGAGCCCGAGTTGTTTTGAGTTCCTGTGCACGTGGAGAAGGAAATTTATCAGTAACATATGCCGAGATGCTGTCAGAGATTGATGCCAAGGATCTTTTTTAACCTCCGAATACGGGAGAGCTAAAGACCGCGTTACTTGCCACCCCGGCCACAAAGACAACCCCATAAAGGCTTTGTACAAAGGAGAATGAGTCTCTCGTTCAACAACTCAGTGCGTTATCGCAACGCTTACCATATCTCATCACAGAAGCCTTCACAACAGATGAGCAAACTACGAGCATCATTGTTAAACCGACACACTTTTTAAAGACACAAGAAAAAGAGACAACAGCTCCACACTTTACACACCGTGCAACACGACGTAGGATTGTATACCACTACCATCTGCATCAAACGGTCCAAAGGCAGGACACTCTAGCCGATGGGATCATGGGGATAATAACACCTGGAGGGCTTCTTCTTCTTTCTTTTTTTTTTCTTTGGGTTTTTGCAGGTCCGTCATGGGTCAGACAGATGAAGCCTTGAGCTGCAGTATTTGCATGATCGACCATAAGATGTCCATCCTGTGCAAGCTCCTATTGTTCTGACCCTGCAACAAACAACTCATATCAATCTGAACGATTTCAAACTGAAGAGGATGATGATGTCGACAAAAGGCTGAAGCTGCAATTGATAATCACATAGGACCCTCCTCAAACCAATGCCCGTGGCAATTTAGGGTTTGAGCGTCAGCATTCCCTCTTCCGGTTTTACACGGTCCCAACTTGATCTTAGAAAGGTAATTGAAGGGGCTACACTGATCATAACTCGCAGCCAAACATAAAAACTATCAATTGTTGCTAACTCTGAGATGAACACAGAGCGCTCATCTGTGGCTGCCTCCCGAGAGATGATCAAAGAGCCCAGCAAATAGTTCTTCTATTCAAACACCAAGTAGCACGAGACGATTCAAGGAATACCCATCCCACGGTATAAACAAGTGCAACAAAGCCATGCATCGTCAACATAAAATGCTGAACGAGAGTCTATTAAAAGTTAGAATCATACCTCAACCACAAAACAAATCCATGTCTTGTCACCATGTGCTTCTGTTGCACCTTTTAAGATAGTCAGACCCAAATTTCTCATGGCTTCTGCTATCTCAAGAAAATGGCTGCAGTCTTCACACGACATCTGCAAACAGAAATCTTGATGCTGGTAAAAGTTGCAATCTAGATACAAGGATGAAGTATGTCGGGCCTCATTTTTCCATCTACTCCCCTGGGTTGACTCATCCATTTCCACTAGCACATCTTATTCATCTCAATTGTATCATACTTGCAACTTAAAAAACCCCAATCTGTATCTAATTCTTGATATCTCCTCACCCCTCCGCCTTTCTAGTACTTTGACATGCTCGCCACTTTAAAAATTATGCAATTTAAATTTAGTTCTTGGTACCTCTACAAGCAGCTGCCCATTTTCAGAAAGATTTTCCACCATGATTGAATGAACTTTGAGATGGCTTCCAACCTCTACAGCCCAGCTTGAACCTTGGTCATAATTCGAGGATCCCATCATCCCCAATTCACCATGGCGGAACTGCCAACAGAGATTCTGGAATAAACTTCAACATAATAGCAAATGCAGCAGAAATTACGAAAGAGAAAAAATGGAAATGTAGCTAAAAGTAGAAAAGGCACATTCTTTTACTTTCGATGATCAATGAGAAACATGATCAGCAAACAAGATGTCCAAGGAACAATAAGAAAAGGAAGAGCTGTCGATCTGACCCTTCAGCCTTCTATCATTTTATCAACGTGATACTCCTACATTCGTTTCTGCTATCTTGACTCCTCAAGTGTAATTTTTCTGTTGTGTCTCTATGTAACACTTACCAGTGGAGATCACATAGCTAATTGAAAGGTTAAGTTCTATCACAAGTCACAACTGCAAAAACATGGTTCCCAGAAGGATTGACCAGTAGCTTGAATTCTGCAGCAAACATTAGTCAAATTCCATTTAAGATATAAATTTCAATTGTAAGATGCAAAGACAATCCTCTTACAGCAAAAAGCATTGGCTATATTCTGTTCACAAACTAAACCTCATTGTCAGATGCAAGATCTAACCCTCATCTTAGATTCTTCTATGAACTCACCAATGGTGTTTCAGCTAGCCATCAGGATTTGTTTCAGTATTTATGTGCACAAATTAGCATTTCTGGAATCACTAGATCAGAGCTAAAATCTGATTACCAAGTTGAACTCAGAGTAACAGGCATCCCCCTTCAACATGCAGAGATTATTTAGATCACACTCAGACATACCAAATTCAGATGTAAATTTCAATTCATAATTCAAGGCATCGACATATCCAAGAAAACACACGCTAATATAGGACTCAAGTCAATTATACCAAGGATTTTCCATGGAAAAGCTACTGGCACATTTGTCCAAAGCCAGTGGACAAGGAACAGGGTAAAAGGCTCTGGACCTGACAAAAATATGTTAACACTAAGAAGAAGCTGCTATTTGAATTTTTTTAATATCTAGAATTGAATCCCAAATTCATTTTAAGTTGCATCATGTCAAGATGAGAGAGAGAGAGAGAGATGACATGATCAACTGTTGAGATTCACTTGGTACTTTAACATGCTTTTATCAAGGAAGTTCTAGCCAAGCTGTCAGAAAACATGCTCCAAACATGACAGGTTGAGATATGATCGTATGGGTGCATGAGTGTTATGGGAATTACATACAACCTTCTGAAACTAAATGTTGGTTCACACCATATATTGTTACAAAAGGATCATGCTGGCATAACAGCCAGTTTAATGAGTTATGGAAGGATTCCAACGTGCATCATAAGTGGGATGTATGTGTACATACGTGAATTGATATGAAAAAACATGGGGACAGATGACTGTGCAGTTACAAGATTGAAACATAAAAAGAGTGACAAAATGCAAAACTGGATAAAAAGAGCTGGGAAAATCATCAATGCAATGAGGACAAAGTCCAAACCTTTGTTTCAGTACATTGGTTTAGCTTGTCAGCCAGCTTAGTGATGCTTTGCAGAAAAAGCATGTGCTTGATTGTCCTCTCCAGGAGTGAATCAATACTGCACTGAAATTATCTAAAGATTCTCAACTTCAAAGAACAAAGAGATTAATATTGTAAAAAAAATTATAAAAATGAAATAAGAGCGATGGGATTAGACAGGAAGACTATACCTTTGCCCCATTTGGTACGAGCTCACGCAACTCTTTAAGGCGATCTTGGATCAATTGCCTGTCTCTTGGCCTAGGCCTATGATTTTCACCAGGTCTAGACCTTTTCCTGCTGCTCTTGGCAGGCTCTGAAGACCTCCTCACCATCTCAACACCTGAACCTGGATAAACGGATGATATAGCTGACAAGGACATTCCATGACTTCTCTCAGATGATTGAAAGCCATCCTTTTTCATATGTGACTGCTGATCAAATGAATAATCTCCTGAATTAATAGTTAGCTTGGAGAAGCTAGCAGGGTCAGATGTTGTTGTGATGCTTAACGGATGCTCTCTCAACTCCGAAAATGATTTCTCACGTTTATCATCAAAACTATTCTGGCATGCTTTAGCAACTATTGCTTCCAGAAGATCTGAACCTGATTCATTTGTAAATTGACTATTGTTTATCTCAAGCACCTTGACTGGTTGTGATTCAATTTTCTGCATTTCTGAGTCAGAACGGTTGATTGTTCTTGGAAATCCTGGTCCAAGGGCTTCATGCAGCTCAGAAATAGTGGAGAATCTCAAGGTTGTGCTTGGTGTATCAGAATAATTTAACCCAACCCCAATATCTGGTTTCTTCATGAGACCTTTCTGCAGCTCTTCTGATGGTTCAGAGATTTGTAATAATCTTCTTTTATTAGTATCAGGACCATCAGCACCATATCCATCACAGGTAGAAGAGTTTGAGGCGCCTGACGGGATAAATGGAAGATCGACTGCAAATGCTTCAGCAGGAAGTGAAATATCGAATAGATTTGCTCCGACCAGTTTTTGAAAATATGGTTCTGGATTAGACCTTGTAACAGAACACGTATGATCCAAACTGTTGGTTTCTCCCTCAACAGCTTTGCCACTGTATTGTTTCACATCTACTTGCTTGTAATTTTCCAAATTTGAAACATTAGTTATTTCTTCAAGTAGTTGACAGTTTTGATCATGTTGGCAGCTCCTGAGCTCCACAGAGTCGCTAAAAACTTTGACTGATGTTTTTGAAGAAACTACGTGTTCTGGAAGGACATCAGAGCCATCCATTTGCTTCCCAGAATATGGACCCTTTGATGAACAATCATTTGGATGGAAACCGTGAAGAGCACTATCTGGAAAACCTTCCTTATCTAGAATGACCTCCGAAAACAAAGCTTGCAGCGGCAGATTTGTCTGGCACCAAAAAGAGAAAATGATGACACAAAGCATTAATCATGTAAAATTGAATGAACCTGCTCCAGGCAGAAAACCTGTCTCAGGGCAACTGTGTCTGCACAGACACAGAAAAGGATATATACATATAGAGAGAGGGAGAGAGACCTCATGTAATAATTTGTCAACATCACAGGGCATGCCACTAAACTGGTGCTGCAGTGAGGCATCTTGAAGAGAGTGGCAGGCGTCTCGGATATGGGTCACCAGCTTCATATCCTCATTGACCTGATCCTCTCATAAGAGGAAAAAGTAAATGAATAGGAATAGACAAAAAAATTTTGAGTAAAGGAACAGATCAAATTTACAATTTGTTTTTAGCTATACGCAAGTCATGACAGTAACAATTGTAATATATTAATATAAAATAACACGTTAAATAAGGAGCAAAGCTTAGGCTGACCTAACCAAGATGAAGTAATGAGGATGATATTGCTGGAGGTTAAGCATGTTTGCACAATGAAAGTTGGAAGATTTAAACCAATGGACAAAGAATGTGTCAATTTTTATACACCTATATATCTAACCATTTTTTAACAAAATTACTTATTGTCGAAAAATATGTAAATATCTCACCGTTTTAGTAATGCTGAAAAATTGCACGCTCAAACCAAAAAACCACATTTTTTTAGTATTCAACAAAGAAACTTCATCGACGCTTTTTTTGGTCGACAAAGTAACGGGGAACTGCTTACGGAGCCAGAATAAAAGAGACACAGAAACCATTCTTCCAAACATACAGGCCATCTACATGTCCGACTAAGTATAGCACAAGACGGGAGTAATATAAATCCTCTCAAAGAGGAAGATTGCATGCAGCAACAGTAATTGTCCATCATAAATTCATGGAAGATGCAGCTATTAGATGACCACAGACAGGCCAAAAAGAGCTTATCTTACATTTTTTAAAGAGCCAAGTTGCACTACTCCATATGGAACAGCCACAAGCAACACAGTCTAGAGAGGAAAAAGAGAGAGATCAGTTTCATGATCCAGTGAAATTAGTAGAAATCTAGCAATAAAGAAAATTTATTGATTGCGCACCAAGAAGGTGCGTGAAATCATGTACATAGGTAAAGATGAAAGCTGTACAAAAGCATGAGTATGCACGTATTACTCATGATCACTTAACATAATATTGACATATTATGCAGATTTGGGGGAAAAATAAACCAGTTCAACTCAAATAATAGCTGGTAATAGGAATATGAAGTTTTTCCCAAAATATCTTCAAACGTTATCACTTATTCCATTCTGGCAAACACGACCCAAGATAGTAATGAGGTACTAAATACAAATAACCAGCTTTTAAGCACTTAATCAATTTACACTTTTTTTTATTATCAAACACCGTCTTAACCGCCAAGCCCTTGCATGTGCTCACATTTAATTTGCTACAAATTTTGGGAAAACTTGTAAATGCCGCAACCCAAGCTTGAGAGGAACTGTTAAAAATAAACCAAATTTACAAGTTAAAGCTTAAGCTTTTACATTGATTCTGGTCTAAGTTCCAAAGGGATGAAATACCCTAATAAAGTTCATCATTCAGAGAGATAAATATTCATGTAAATGAGAAAGTACTGACCTTTACCCCAGCTAAAATCTGAGTTCGCCATGCATCAGAATCCTGGAGTATTAAATGTAAATTAATGGATTAACCAGCAGAACAAGAGTATTTTTATACCTAACTAAATGATTATAGAGAAAAACATAAGTTCATCAAATAACAAGGACCTCAATTGATGGGTGGGAATTTTTGAGATAATCATCAAACAATATCCACTTATGCGTTCCTGTAACTGCTACCTGTCCAACAATCCTGCATAAGCCATACACAAGTGGAACAATGTAAGGTTGCTATCCTTAAGACTCTGGATCAGAGCACTACAACCAAAATTAATCTCATGCAAACACCAAGCATGTCATATAATACCCTTCCCCAAGAGAGTAAACATGGTTTGACAACTTTGCCAAAGCTGACCCAAGTAGATCATTTGAAACTTTGGGACTGTTGAAGTGGTCCACCACCTCAGCGGAGCAATTGACCTTTGAAAAAGAAGCCGTCCCACAATTGTCATAATAGGCATCATCCCAAGTCAAAATCCTGAAGAAATTCACCAATCAACATCAATTATCAGGAAAAATAAACAGTTGGGCTGGAGCAGATAGCAATGAGCAGCCTCATACAGAATCTAACACTTTTGAGCAAAGAAAGGATGGGATGAGGATTTCAGTCTCACTCTAATGACAAAATATTCAAACATATATTCTGGTAATATTGCACCAAAAGGGCAAAATCAAGTCCTTATGCAAAAGTTTATAGCCTCTATAATAAGGATATCACATAGACATGAATACACAAACATAGAAAACCATTGTTGGATCAGTTATTACATGTGTAAGGCTTCACCAATAAGAAAATAGTGTTTTCAAGCTAACAAGCGAGACCAGGTCACATTCAAGTATGCCAAATACAGAAATAGTGTTCTCAAGAAAATGAGGATGCTCATGTTACAATAGTACACCAACTACATACTAATACTATCAAATCTTTTCATGTTCAGGCTAACTAAAAATTTTACCAAGCATTCTTGAGTGAAGTCAGTCATGATTCTTCCAGTTATATATCATGGAGGGAAAAAAATCTGGTGACTGACGAGATAACCAGATTATTACTCAGATACAAGCATGTAATAACTAAACAATAGATCAAATATAATGGTCAAAATCATGCAACTTGGAGAAGCTTTTTCAAAATTTTCATACAGATTGTCACTTTTTCACCAAAAAACGTTGAATCAGGGAAAAAAATGTTAAAACATTTTCTGCTTATAGAGCTATAAAGCCAACCAAGTAAATCAAGTCAAATACTGCCCATCATGAACAAGTCAAATGGTCCAACAGAAGTAAAGATTGCAACCATTGATGTGTTCGAAAGGATTACTATTTTAGAATCTTAATCCTAACAAGTAAGAGAACTGCAGCAAATTGTTTGAGCTAACGTCCAAATTCTAATAGCATGTAAACTCTGTATTAGAAAATACGCTGTCAAAAATTAAGCAGAAATATTCTGATAAAAAAATTCATATTCATTTCAGGTCTCACTTGACATACGTTCGAGGGCAAGACTTCAGCCTCCAAAATACGGCGTACGTCCAATCTGTGCCAGAACAGAGCCTCCTCAGCTTTTGCTGCAACTCAGTGGCCATTCCAACAAACTTCTACTGAGTCTCAACAGCTAAAGCTCCGCCAATGGCAAACAACTTCCCAAATAAAATCTCCTTTTAAATCAATGAAAACTCACACAATCGAAAGAAAGCAGTCTGTCCCTAACTTCCTCGATACGATCCTCTGCCTGCCTGTTCTATCCTTAGCCCTTGCTTTATCGGCCGTCCTACAGTAGGCAGCAACAGGAGATCCGTACCCATTCCTCTTTAAGCCCGAGGACCCTACCCAGAAACCCTAACACTCCCTCAATCTCAATAAGATTCAAAGCAATCAGCCACGAGATAAACTCACAAGTGGAAATAGAGCATCAAGCTCCCGAGATCGCTCACAAACACTTCACCCAAACTCAGCGCTATGCAGTAGCTGCCCTCAGCCATGGACTCCCAGTCGGAGAGACGGAGAATCGCAAGACAGGACTAATACAACCTTCAGAGCGCGGTCTCTAGCTTATATCGGAAGACATGGAGAAACCAAAATCATGAGCACAATAGCCCTCTCCAGTGGTCAGCGAACGTCACGAGACGTTCTCGATTCAGAGAGGTCACAAGCGGATGGGAAGTAGAGACAGCTACCGTGAGCGGCAAACGGCGAGCTCGGCAGCGTTCAGATGGGCGCTCCAAAGCTGCTACCGAGGCTGCAGGGCCGAAGCTGTGGCTGTGACCGGAGTGCTAGTAGGCTGGCATGAATTGAAGAAGCAGGGATGGACTCGAAAGCATTTCTGCGACAAAGGCTCAGAGCTCCGCTCGCAGGAATTTTCTAGAGGGAGAAAAGGGAGGAGAGGAAAGGGCAACCTCTCTGTTTCAGCTTTTTGGGAGAGAGAGAGAGAGAGATCAGACGGACTCTCAGTTTCGCTTTTACTTTGCCGCTTTATATAATAGTGGAGGAGGACGAGAGAACTCCCGGGGAAGTCTGATCCGCCAAGTCCACGCCGTCAACAAGGAGAGAGTCAAGAGCCAGCCCTTAACCCACACGATCATTATCTTTTTTTTTTTTTGGTTAAATTTATAACTAAATTATAATTTTTAAAATCGAAAAGAATTAAAAATTAATATATATATATATATTTATGAGTTAATTGATTAAATTATAAGTTTAATGAATTTATCTATATATTTAATAAATTATATAAAATATAAAATAAAATATGTATATTATAATAATTTTTTAAATTTTAAGTCAATCAATTTTCTTATAATCGAATCATAAACTAGTCGATTCAATCGAAGTTAACCTCATTGAACGTGTAATTAAACTTTTTTTATAGGAATCAAAATAAATGAGCAGCCGGTTTCGGGTCAAACTCAACGGCTCGGTCCAAATTTTAAAATCATGACCCAAACTAGCGGTATGGAAATCTCACCATCACCATTATTATTGATTCGGACAGAGACCCTATTGTCGAACCGTCTCAATCATCTTATATTACGGATTCATAAATAAATAAATAAATAAATAATGGAGATGGGGAGAATCTATCATCCTCCCTCATTTCTCTTCAAATCCCATCATCTCAAACTCACCATTTCCTCCTCCTTTTTTCTAGTTTTGGCAAGGTACATTATTATGTTCCCCGATAAGCTCAATTGAGTTCACCCTCTTTCTCTCTCTCTCTCTCTCTCTCTCTCCTCTCTTTTTTTGTTTTCTTTTTAGATTTACCGACAACAACAGTGGTAGACAGTTAATTAGCTTAGCACACCAAAAATGACGGTTAGCCACTGCAATTCCCTTGTTCTGCATAACCGAGAAACCGGGTCGTCGTCAGACCGGCCCGTTTAGCATCTCGAGGGACGGCAAAGACTTTCCGGCTCTGGCTTAACTGAATCGTTGCCGCCATATGTGATTTTACAGCACCGTGCCCTCTACACCCGCTCATCGAGTCGTCTCTCACAGCCAATTCTCGAGTCTCTCGTTTGACTCCACGTCCACGCTCGCTCACCTCCTGCCAAATCGATTTCCACGTCATCATAAAATTCACCTCTCAGAATATCCAACAATGGTCGTTTTGCACTAATTCCACGGACGGTGGTCTAACCTCCATGGAACCCTATCCTATGGATTTAATCTTGCATCGGTATTTTAGGCATGTTAGATGGTGCTCCATCACAGTTCTGTGTAAAGAACTTAAGCCCGTATCAGATTAAAGAATTTGACCCGACGGACATGTGCCCAACGACCATCCTTAAATCGAATATCTTTCTTCTGCATGTTGGTATGGGATGATATGGCAATAAGACGAATTTTTTCATATGCTCATGCAATAATCTGTTCTAAACTAATGAACCCATATCCACCCACTGTGAAAATTCAAATTCATGCATGGGTAATGGTGCACGGTTCTCTTGTGCACCGTAATCCTCTCTTAAATCTTTATTATTATTATTATTATCATTATATCTTCTTCTCCTTCCATATGTGACTGAATTCTCGGTAGCGCACTTAGTCATCGACATGATTTAGTTGGTATCTTGCTAGTTGTATGCATTAAAAGTCCACTTGACTAATTTTGGAGCACACACTCACCTTTGTAGGTAGTGTCAATTTGATGGCCAACAACATCATTCTCATGCAACGAAAATGCTTCCCTTATCTTCAGATTTTCATCCTTTTATTATTATTATTCCTCAACACATTCAACTTACCCATCTCCTCGAATGCTCTCCTTCTGCTCTCAACAATCATTCATTCCTACTCCTAAAGGTGACAACACCTAACTTCCACAATCCGTCACAGTTCCCAGCATAGCACATCATGTCATTACCTTCCATTGCTCTTCGCCCCCCCTTTCCTCCGTCTCTCTCTCTCTCTCTCTTTTCTCTTTTTCTCCCACTTTTAAATTACCACGAACGACACAAGGAAAGGAGGAATCCAGGCCTGTAAAATCTCTATCAGCTACAGTCAACTGAAATTACTCATGCCACTCTCTCCCTCTCTCTCTCTCCCCGACTAAACTAAAATCCGACTTCCAATATTGTGAATTAAGAAGGATCAACAATTTTGATATTTTATTCTAATGGAATTGATTCGATTCAAATTGGAATAGTCAAAATCTACTACTTAGGAATTCTGATCCGTATCCATTAAAAAAAGGAGCATATAACATCTTCGATCGTAGTTTTTACAACTGAACCGGATAAGGAACCGGCGTAGGCATGGATTTCGTGGGTTCATAGATTGAACCATGTATTTAATAAATAATATTGATAATATAATATTAATAATAAATTTACACAATATTATAATTTGAATATGATTTATAATAAAAATTATTAATATGACGATTATATTAAACAAAATTTTAATATAAAATATAAATATAATATAATATGTACATTATAATAGTTTTATTTTTTTAATTTTAAGTCGGCCGATTTTTTCATTAGTTCAATTGGGTTCACCAGTTGGACCGGGAACCGACTGATTCAACCGGAGTTGATATCATTGAAAGTACAATTGGATTTTTTCATAGAAATCGGATCGAATGAGTGGTCGGTTCCCTATTGAACTGATTGAATCTGTCAGCCCAGTTCGGTTTTTAAAACTGTCTTGGATACAAGATGAGACTTAACCCATGTGTGTCTTTTTCTTTTTCTTTTTTTTGGTATGTATAAAAGCCCCTTCTTTCTCCCTCTCTTGGTCTTATTTTCAGTTTTTTGTATTCATTATTTTGCATGTTCGTGAAAGAGATGTCCATGTCCTTCCATTAAATTTCATCACTTGGACGGAAGTTCTACGTCAGTCCTTATTCGCAGTCGCTCCGACATGACACAACCTTTGCTCTCGACCATGACAATAACAGCAGGCAAACCAGCTGATGATGGAGATTTCTTTGTTTTTATTTATTTATTTATCAGTAAGAGACACACATACGGAGAGAGAGAGAGAGATAGATGAAATTATGAACCAACAGCAAGTAAGTATGCTCAGCTCTTGTCTTACACACATACCCACGCACATGCTCGGATCGATTAGCATGGCAGTTCACATGGAGAGACACTCGTACACCGGCAGGTTTTCAAAATTTGTTCATAATCTGTATTTGACTGCTACTTCCATTTATATGATATAAAATGAATATTGACCGCTTTTTCATCAGAATATGGAGAAGGGGTTTCGACTGCCCTGATGGCCAAGTTTGCTTTAGGTCAAAATAATGCTTCGGAATCAATAAATATTTTGGATGGGCAATTTAGAGTTAAAAAAATGGTGGAAAATGACACGGCCCCTCCTTCCCCATCCCCCAATAATTCCATAAGTTGACCGCCACAGACAAAAGGTGAAAACGTCACACCTGGTTAAGAATATTATAAACGGGGCTTGATTAAACGGCAGCGATGGCCATCAGCTCTCAAATCCCTCCGGCACTATTCCTAGCTATGATTATTAATATATTCCATTATATTACCACCATTTATCTCAATATTTCCTTCTAAACTTACCTTTATTTCTCGTAAATAGGAAACAAATTTATATGATGCAAGCAGCCGCATCAATGAATGTCCTCCCTCCGAAGCTAATCAATCCGAGCTTACCGACACAGTTCACTATTTCGACTAATTTGAAAATCCTGATTCGAGTATGAATATTCCATGCTTGATAACTATCCGATCAACTCAACCTGACTTAAATCATGCAAAGCAGCTATTGCAAAAAAATTATTTTAAATAATGATATATATTAAAATAAATATTTATGTGATATAATTAATTAATTAATATATGTTGTGTATTAATTTGATGAAAAATTAATATAATTATATGTATGCAATTAATTAAAATTTTTAATTTTTTCATAATTTGTTATTATAAATATTATTTTTGTACTTTTTATATTGGTATGCTTAACGTCTCAAGCGACCCGAAATCTGGCCCAGGCACTTTTTTTGGTTCCATACCTTCGAACCGAGCCATTTTTTTTACGGTTCTACGTCCCTCGATCGGTGCGATATTCCTTGTCAATGGTGGGGCGTACTGAGTAGTTTTGTCTGCGTGGCATGTTCATTGAGAGATTGTCCTCGTTGCGTCTCACCAGCACAAACACCCCTCTCAGAGCCCCCATAATTAGAGGTGGCAAATCGTGCCGGCCCGGCCCGGAACGATAAGGACTGGCCCAAGCACGGCCATTTAGGATATCGTTCCGGGCCGGCACGGCATGATAAGACATGGGCGGCCTTAACCCGGTCCGATAGCCTGTTAAAAAAATTCGTTTTGATCGTAACTTATTTGAAACTACAAATAAACTCACAAATGAGATTTTTTTATTCTTAAATATTATCTAATTATCTAATGATTTTTTTAAATAGCCCTAATCGGGCTATCGTGCCGGCACGGCACAGGATCATCGGCTCCGGCACGCACGATAAAATTATCGGGCCGTTCCGGCACGGCACGATAAGCACTGGCCCAACAAGGTGTTATCGTGCCGTGCCAAAATTTGCCGGGTCTACCCATAATGCCCTATGCTCGCGAGTGTGCCGATTTGAGCTACTACTACTATCATCAAACCCTAATTATCGTTGTGATCCCTAACTTCTGTTCATCAACGTGCCTTTTTCTCCCCTCGTAATTATTACGATAAATGCGGGTATATTTGTAAATAACAATAATAATAATAATAAATCAACATCTCACCCCCCGCAACCTCACCCCCACGTTTAATCGCAAGGTAAGTAAGGTCATCACGTCCGATTTGGTTGACATGGAATTCTTGAATTACGACCGCCCCATTGAAATCCTTAAAATTTAAAATCAAATATATATATTTATGAGATGAGATTATTTAACATATTTTTTACTCTTTAAGTATGATATCAATATCGAATCTTATAAATGAAAAGAATTTATATAATGGGGGAAAGCGCTGCTTGCCCTGATGAGTTGACCCGACTCTACATCGAAAAATTAAATTAATATCACAATTCGATGCATACATTAAAGAAAAAAAGTCGAAAAAAAATTAAACGCTATTGCCGCAGCGTGGGTCAGGTGAATAAAAGAGAAAATTTGGGGGGCGGAATTAGGAAGGGGACATAAAAGGTATCATCATTACACGTCCAATCAGGTAAATTCCAAAGGGTCCATCGACTATTGCAGCGCTGATTCAATTTCACCTCGGAGCAATTTCAGGGGGATCAGAGTACTTTGTCAGGATCGATGCGGACAAATTAAAGTGATGAGAGTCGTTGTTGGTTTTTTTTTTTTCTCATTCTTTCGATTTTTTGGTCTTTTTTTAAGTTAAAAAAAGACTCATAATGTTCCCGAATTGGAGTAAATAACCAAACGATGATTTCCTGGTGAATCCCAATATGGATTAAGGTTGATAATAATCTCACAAACAAAGGATTAGTACCATAATATAGATTTTAATTACCTAAAAAGAAAAGAAGAAGTAATCACGCACACTTTAATCGAATATTAATGTGTTTCCCATCTTGATATTGACCGAACTCATTTTAAAAATCATAGATAAGTTCGTTGGGATCGGCTATACCGTTGCAATTATCGAAATCATTAGCAAATGTTGACTTAATCTGTAAGAGAAAGGAACACAAGTTGTTAGACACTGCATGTTCGGATTGATTGGGGAGGGGTAAGAGAGCCAGTTACTGGATGAAATGGCTATAGCAAGTGACCTTTGAACACCTCTTCTTCTTTTTTTTGCCTTCTCTCTCTTTTTTTTGGGGGGTAAATCCCTTTTTGAAGTGGGTGGTGGACAATCAAAGAAAAGCGATTTGCCTTTTCCGAAACTGTGTACTAATGTAGGGAGTGAAGGTGGTGAGTGTGATCATGAATAATATGTATACCAGAGGACAGAGGACAATGATGTCTGCCTCTCCTCATCACCCCCTTTTGAATCCACTTCCTCCCCGTCTACCCATTCAATTACCCGATCGAGTGAGCCCATATATACATGAGGCAAGTATTACGTAAGGATGTTGGGAGGGGGGAACTGGCGATGTTGGTTCTGTGAGGAAACCCTACTTCCATCCACTCCACTGAGTTGTGGTTGGAGATGTATAAGAAGACACTGAGAGATCATGGCTCTTTTCGGGTTAGAAAGGATGCTCGTGCACTCAGAAATGATCGGAGGAAGAAGCAATTCAAAGGGTTTCATTAGTGAAATTTGAAAACTTTTTTGGATTTCAATTGGAAAATGGTACCTCAAAATCATATCCATTTCTCAATAATAATAATAACAAATATTCCAGTCTAAAGGGAGCCAGCTGAGATGCAGCAGGGGGGGGGGGGGGGGGCCCCNCCCGATCCCGACTATCGCCGGGTTGGCGAGTTTGCCGACTTTCAAGACACCGACGACCTCTCTTAGCTAGAAGCAATGGCCCATATTGAGCCTCCACCTCCGCCGACTTGTCTTCCTCCTTCTCATTGCTGATCCACTGCTGGCAATCGCCTCGCGGATCAGATCACCGAGACGTCCTCTGAAGTCACCAACAATTTTAGTTCGAATCCAAATATTCGATCTTTTTTGTGCAATTAAACAAATTAAAAGGATGGAAACATTTGATTCAGTGTAATAATTAATAATGACCGGGATAATAAGCCACCCTTCTGTAAGTAAGAGAGTTATGTACAATCGTGTACGCACGTACATATAGATACATATATGTATGAAGTATGCTTGGACAAGAAAGACAGGGACAATCCAAAAGGGTGCCCCAACAAGATTTTTCTTGTCCAATTATAAAAGCACAAAGTGAACCTTTTAAATAGTTTCGAGTTCTATTCATTGCTTTCATGGGGGGGTGGGGTGGGTGGGGGAACCGAAATCATACTGGGAAGATCTTGCATCTTAGCTTTTCGTTAACATGCAATCCAAGGCTTTTGCCTCATGATTCCACCTTGCTCCTGGAGGTAATGATTAGTGCTGCGGGCTTTCTACCCCCACTCGACAAAGTCAATTTTGATGGCCTCCGACAGTTTGAGTGAACCACTCGGGAAATTTTTACTAGCCTTCAAATGCTGTACCATATTGACCTCGAAATCTAACTTAAATCCTGTGTCGGGTGAGGAAATTAGTGGATGAGTTACGGACCGACCAACTGATCTGGTCTTCTGGTAGTTTCCTAGGCCTGCTCGATATCCCAAAAACTCTCGTGTTTCTTTCATTCCGAATATTGTAGAGTGTGATAACGTAAAGGTACTCTATAGCTAAAGGAGCCAAGGCTTTGATCGAATTTTCGCTGCTTTCCTTGCTTGCTGCATTGATCAGTTGATCAGTTCAACCTCCCAGGAGCCCCCACTTTTCAAGTCTGCTGCGCTTGCTGAAGGGTGGACTGCCAGATTTCTTCTGTGACTGCGCACGTATATAAGAACCAGATGGTCTCTTGCTTTAAGTCACAAAAAATTGAGCTTTACCGTGCACGTCTCCAACCAGCCTGTCCTTCGTTGCAAGTCTGCCTCATATGGATTACCCCCACAATAAAATATGCTCGAGGAATATGTCCCTGGAACACTACGACTCTGTACCGGTCCACTTTTTGTTTCTTCTGTCGCAGTTTATGAATTTCTGGGCCAAATCTAGGTCGTCTCTAATTGATGTATCTGAAGATCCTGACCCTTTTCCGTAGACCTCAGGGATGGCAGAAAGGCTGCTCGAGGGCAGTGCACAGACAAGGGCACAGGACAACTGACCATTTTGCATTTAAAAAATTACGTATAATCATGAATCCATCATCTTCATGGGCAAACCGAAACAGTTCTAGTGTGTGCAAATCGCTCTAATACGCAACTAAAGCAGGATTCGAGGAGTCCACTGTAGTTTTCCACGGGACATCTTTCATTGGGTTAATTTACCCGATAAGAGTGTCCCCCCAATCTCTCTGGATTAGAGGTGTTCTTATTTGACACCCAATGCTCAGTCAACGAAAGAAACATACTAAGAAACAAACTCCTTCATTCAGACTCACCTTCCAACCCGTGGGAGGAAGAGGAAGATTTCCCATCCACGGATCATGCATCTCCTACAACCATGACCAGCTTCGAGGCGAGTGGACGGGTTAGAACAGATATGACATAGTACGATACAAAGAACATTATAATATCTATCCATATGATATTTTATAGTGTATTTGCCATAACTTTAATTGTTGTTATTTTTTATAATGGGACGGGGTATGTCCTGGTCATGGCATGTGTATGGGACGTGTCCAGTTTGCTTTATCGAAGATGGCCTCAGGCACACAGGATAAATTTCATAGTAATAGAGGAAGTAATGCACGGAAGCTAGAATAGAATTAACTGTACAGATTCCAGCTTGGTGCATAAATATTTGCCTACAGAATGATGCAAAAGAAGGGCATATCCAACAAAAGTAAGGCATAACAAGATTCAGAAAACGAGGGACTATGGCTACTTCTGCAGACTCCCTTGCATAATGTACGTAGTTCACCTTCATACTTGTCATCTCTCACTTGGCTTCTGCGAGCAGCGTTCGTACGGCACTGGCGCTCACCGCCCTGTTGACGCTGCATTTGCGTAATCAAAACAGAGATTACAAGATTGTTCTTCTAACATTGATATTTTGGCAGCCAACACACAGAAACAGGGCCTTTATGCTGGGGAAATTTACAGGAAAAAATAATCGCAGAAATTATTCGTCCCGTTTCCATTCACATGAAAAGTGACCTTTTTTTTTGCCTGAATTGAAAAGAAAAACCGTTCAACGCAACAAAAAAGCATTTCTTCTGCACCCAACTCCATGTAGTAATTGAGGCAAAAACATTCTGCAAGTTCCCTTTGGAGAGGGGTGAATTTTGTGAAACCGAAATTGTAAGTACAGAAATGGCAAGAGATTCATTCTTCCCCTATGACCGCAGAAAACTCTTTTTTGAGTCTCAAAAATATGTTCGATGAAGCAAACTAACCGAAACAGCACGTCTCCTGAAGATGCCACATGCTCTGAGATCCATTCTGGTGCCAACTCTTTCAAAATATCCAGTTCTTCCTCTACTTCCTCTGAGAACACAATCATCAGAATTCAGTAATTTGAGCATAAATATGTGAACCTTCAACAAGAGATAATATATAAGCTCTCAAAAATGTAAAATTTTTGCTTGACTATTCTTCTTCATCCAGTTCTGCTAGACAAAGAATTGCTTACTTCTGTCAACCATGTCGAAGCGACTTGTAGCGATCTGGTATATGAGCTCCTCCCTCGTCATCACATTCCGCTTGGACGACTGAAATAAGAAATGAATGGTGTTGAAAAGCTTTGGAAGTTCTGCAATTATCTCCCGTCTCCTCTTGGCCTGTGAAATTGCTGGATCTCTCTCCTCCATAGCTTTCCTCTCCTTTTCTCTGATCTGCATACATAAAACACAACATTCATCAGCACGGTGATACAAGAAGTACATTGCAACATAATCTTTGCTTCTGGTTAGCAAAAGACTTCAATGACATGAGTCACTCAATTTTCTCCATTGAATATTCTGCTGGAAACTGGGCTTACCGATTGGACAAGATCATCTGAAAGAACATCAAGAACGTCATCAGTGCATGAAACATCGTCATCTGCTAAGCTCATCTGATCCTCTGTCTTATTGCTTTTCAATGGACTGTCAAACTTAAGGGACCTGTTACGGGGAAGCCTTCTAAGTAACTTGCTGGGAGGTGAATCGGTGGTTCCATCTCCAGGACTCAAGCAAGATCTCTTGGGTGGTGGTTGAATTGCAGGAGTTGAAGACATTAAACTCACTGGCGTTGAAGCAAGTTTTGCATGAGTCGACTCAACACAAGGAGTTCTCACTGGAGTACCATTTTTAAGGGAGTTAGTCTCTTTCACTGGTGTGGCTAAGGGGCAACTCAAGGTCTTCTCATGAATCTGGACTTTAGAATCCAATGAATTAGGTTTCTCCAAAATGCTGTCAAGGGAGGCCTTGGCAGTTACTTCTTTAGTGATCTTTCGCGAGAAGCGTCTCCGGAAAGTTTGCGAGAGATGCAATGGTTCTGCAGCTTGGAACTCTGAGTGGTCTTCAGTTGCCACCTGGGGAGGAAATGAGGATAAGATGGCGGAGGGTGTCTCCTTGGAATATTTGTTGTGCTCGATGTGATTGAATGGTGGTGGAAGCGGCTCCTGAGGAATTTCCTCTCCCTGATTTAAAAATAAGAAATTTTAACAAGAATGTGAGCCATTTTGAAAAGGTGCAGATACTAGCAAGCTTAGTAATGGAAAACAGTTTCAGTCCTTTTTTGTACAACGTGGATCTTTGAAATGTACTGTTCTCCATTTTTTAGGAAGCACAAAAAGATCACCATCGAAAAATGAATTTGGAGAAGCAAATTCTAACACACGATCTCTTTTTCTCATAGCTAAAAACAAGCATGTTACTGCCCCTTCAAACTGATGATTTTATTCCTAAGTTGAAACAAAAGCTCCAACAACTGACAAAGAAAACCCCCCAACAGGTTAGAAATCACGTGAAATTCAGGAAGCCAACTAACAGTTCCATTACCTGGAGCTTGATATTCAACCTTTGGAAACCTCATAGTGTAGAGACTATTTAACCAAGTAAATGTGGCGGAAAATCTATTAAGTTGTCCTACCTCAAGAAAGGAAATGCTAGTAGTAGTGCAATCAGGAACCACCAGAAATCAACAGAGAAAGAATTAGCTGCAGATATTATAACAATGAAACTGTTTACCTTGGAATGGTTTTTAATGAAATCCAACAATCGAGAATGGAAGAGTTTCCGCAAATCCACAGGGCCAGTCTCAGGTCCCGACTTCCCATCCTTTTCAATTGATTGAGCATTGAGAGTAATGCGGAGATCCGGCTTCATACAACTGGTTTGTTCGTCAAACATGAGATCCCTCTTTATCTCTATCACCTCAGGTAAGATGTACTTCAACTGAGACAGGTGCTGGTAAGTAAACCTCCTAATAGCATCAGGGAGAAAAAATGAGGACAAATGGGAGAAAGCATTCCAAGAGTTGAGAAATTGAACCATCTTTTATTGTTTTTTTAATTGATTTTCCATTCAATTCTCGGACACAACCTAAGGACCAGATAACAACATGTTCATCAGAATAATGAGATAGTACAGAGAATTAAATAGGAAGTCATACCTATCGGACAGACACTCAATCTGCTTGGACAAGACAGTGAAAGTCGGGATCGAAGCTCTCATCCGCAACAATTTGATTGAGGCGTCCAAGTTACAGAAGAACCGATTCAATATCTCATACCTAATCAAAAGCAGCCAAAAGAGACAAATTAAGAGATAATCATAACAGCAAGGAATTCCATCAAACTTCAATTGGTAAAATAGCCCGTGCTACCAGATAACACAAAAGGACATGTACCAATTCCAACATTATGCACTAAGATATATCACAAGCTGGTTTCATAAATAGATCCAAAAATTTAGTCCAATAACCACACAGTATTAGCAGAAAACTAGATAGTAATTCTCTGAAATTCCATAAATTTGAAATGATATTTCACTGAATCAGCGGCCAAATGTCTCACCTTTATATCCTTGATAAAGCATTTCCCCAGATTAAAAACCATGACCATGACATGCTAAGCCGAACTAACAGATAATAAGCCGGGTGTTCATGGAAAGGAGCTTACTTTTCAGGTAATTTATCAGATCCCTTTGGCTTCTTGACGGGGCTTTCCCAGGACACAATCTGTTTCCGGGCAGACTTGGTTTCGCTGCCTGGCTTGTCCCGATTCGACTCCCTGAGGCTCTCAGCGACCTTCCTGACTTCCGAAATGGAGAGGGCAACGCCCCTGTTCCTGATGCGGTTGGGGTTTACCAGCGCCGGGGCCTTACTGTCTGGGGTCTTGGAGTTCAATGCGGCCTCGCCGGAGGCTTTAGTCCTCGAGGAGGAGGTGGAGGGCTTCTCCGACTTGCACGGGGTGCCGGCGAAACCCGGAGACTCCATGGACGAAGAGAAGGAGATGAAGTACGAGCAGGGAGTGGATTGGCTATTCTGTTCTGGGGCGAGAGGGGAAGAGTGTTATAGTGGGGATCCTAGGGCTCCATTTTGGCGGGAAGTGACGTGGAGCGCGGGTGCCACGTCGGATTTCCCGCGAGATAGTTCCGTTGGCTCCCGCGACAGGACTGTTTGGAAACTCGGTTAGGCCTGTCCTTGAATTAGAAATGGATGTAGTAATAAGACAATCGGTTCGCGTGAATACGGGGCTTAACCGGGTTTATTCGGTCAAGCATCTTTCTTGTTTTTCTTCTTCTTCTTTTTTTTAAATAATTAAGTGATATTGTTAATTAATTAAATGAAGCAATAAACGCCCTTCCAACCATCTCCATCGGCCCCCGATTAGAGGTGCCAGAATTGGGCCCGGCCCTACAAGACCATACCCAAGCTAAAACCTATCGGACCAACTGCTTACTTGCTGGGCCCATATATGAACCGATAATTTTTTTGGGTCGGGCCGGCTTGATGGCCCACCAAATTTTAGAATTCCTTTTTTTTAATTAGCTCGATGACACAATTAACATGGATCTGGGTCCGGATATAAATTATTCGATGAATTCGTTCTAATCAGGCCGGCCCCGGATGGCCCAATGAGCATTTTCGGACGGTGTCTATTCAGCTATATCGTCGTACCATCTATCTGCTTATCGAGCCATGCTGCATTGACCCGTTAATATTCTCCCCCTGGTAAGATCGGATTGAACCGAGTTGCCACCTCTATCCGTGATAATATTCCCCAATCTTGCCCTTTCAGCATCGCTTTGCACTGAACCGTCCTGTTGAATTTACCCTAAAATCGACCGAGATAATAGGCGATATCACAAGCCGAATGAAATGGGTTTCCACAATATCATCCTGGACCCAAGACAACGCCATTTGGATCGGTTGACAACGACCCATTGAAATATCAAGAGGGATTTAGACAGTTAGAGTAATATCCATATATCAGTAATAATGCAAGTAGCGATGTTAAACAAACCCGTTTGACTCATAATTAGCACGTTAAAACTCTTAATCACCACAGACCACCCCAAAACCAGTCTGTAACCGCTTTTATTGGTTTGATAACATATGCGAGCTGAATTTAAGAAATAAGCACATTGAATCGGAACTGACCTAGCATGTTTTCTCTTTAAACTGACCTAGTATGTTTTTGAAACTAACTTGACAAAAAAAAAACTCACAAATCAATCATCAAATTTTTGTTTGTTCAATTTATTTTTTTTAAAAAATAAAATATTTATTTTAAATAATTTTAAAAAATAAATAAGAGAAACGATTCATCCTAATTCAAAGCAGCTCGAATTGTGAATCGACCTTCTTATGAACAATTAAGAACCGATTCATACTTCCTTGAACCGTAATCCACAATTGTAACATGAATAAATGATTTCATGTTCATTTTAAAGAGGACCAAACCGCCCACTTAATATCGCTAAATGCAGGGTAAGGAGTAATGATTTTTTAAGTGAGAATTGATAAAATAATTAAATAAATATTCGTGGATTCTTATTTTCTTAAATTAATTTTGATTTACCCGACGGAGGAAGAATATATGAATATGATATGTGCACCGGAATATATATCAAGAGTGGGGCAAGAGGCCGGCGGTCCCTTATTTTCCGTTCTCTCAGAAAATTCCTCTTTCTTCCACGCAACCCCGCCCGCCGTGTCTCCGAAAGTTCAACCTTTCTTAGGCTGCGCTCCTCGTACCCTGTCGTCGGCTCGCCTCTCGATCACCGTTCCTTTCATCCATCGGAAAATCCTCACCTCTCCTCTGCCCCTTCTCTCGGCGGCGTGCTCCAGTGACACGGCCAACGCCTCCTTCTCCGACGAATACCCGGGGGGGATAGCTGAGCTTCTGCTGCGGGACAGCTGATCATCCAGGTATTTGTTTTCCTACTTTATCCAGCCGTTATCTCTAAATTAGAGGAAGAAAGTTAGGTCTTACACGTCGGTGGGTCGCTGGGTTAGACCGCTTTATCTCTTTGGCGGTGGTTTTTAATCCTTTCCTTATTTTTTTGGCCTGCAACTTCCACTATGCAGAACCTTGAGCTTTCATCTTCTCCTGTACTTTGGGAGATTGTTCAGTGTTCTCCGTTGAATCTGTGACTGCAGTGATAAAGTGAAATTGGGTAGGTTTGAGTACTGATATTAGTACTGAATGAACTGAAAAGTTATTATTGTCCCCCAAGAGGCAGCTTGGGATAGAATTTGTTCCGCGGTTGGCTTTTACAATTGTTCATCTTAAGTTATGTACTTTTGCGGAGTATCAGATGTGGTTGGAAATATATCCACTGCAAGTGCATAAGTGCTCGAAGGATGCTTACTAGGATTTGGGATTGAATAATTATTATTAAAGGGTCAGGGACATCTTATCAGTTTTCTCAAAAGTACTTCGGAAGGATGGTATTGGTCACAGTTATGATAATCCACATACTGCATTTTTTGGGAGATATGTGCAGACAAACTTTTGATTTAGATTATATGGGAGATTACATATATTTATATTTATTACATGAGTGAAATTGGAAGTTGATGCTGTTTATCCTGTTAATAATTTGTATCATAGTCAATTTTCTGTTCATCTAGAGAGAAGACCCAACAACAGAGAAATTGTTAATTGCAAATGCAATGACTTCAGATTATCCTTGTGCATATCCAAGCCATTAGGTGTCCTGACACACTGCTGTTGGGTTATTACTATGCTGAAAAGGCACATTTAAGAGAGCAGGTACTGGCAGTAATTTTGTTATCTGAAGAAGGGTCAAAACATTCATCTAGAAGAAAAATGAAATGTTTGGAAGACAAATTGTTATAGATTGTTGGAATAAGCTATTCCAGCAAATTGTATTCGGTGGTGGATGAGATTCCTGCAGAATGATTTGTCTTGAAAAGACACATTTGACAATTTCAATGAATAGATCACTAATTGATTGAGAGTGAAGTGCTTAATGTTACAAATGTTCAATTTCTGGCTTCCATGGTGCAGACTATCTCAAAAACACTTTACTAACCGAACATAAACATTCGAAAAGTTCTTCCTTCTGAAGGTAATATAAGATGGCTGAGAGGGTTACAATTTATCTTACAGTGCATGAAGTTTTGGAAGATATCCTTTCTGCTTCATCTGACTTTGCTGTCCAATTTCTGTTGCTGAAATGTTTATGAACACAGTGTTTCTACTTTCTAGAGGAATCATAGATGGTGTTTATTCTTCCTGCACTGTATCTTTACAGCATGAAATATTTGAATTGAATTATCAGTTGCACTGATGAAATCTAATCCTGTTTCAGATTTCAGTCTGATCCTCGATTAATCCGGGGAATGGGACTGATCTTGTTTGCCTACTGCATGTACTAGTGAATAATGTTCAGAGCTGGTCAGAAGGGTAGGGGTAATTCCAGCAAATTTAAATGGAACTGGCACAGTGATTCATCTTTGACGACGGGTTTGCTTAAAGATGTGCCCCCTGAGATTGAATTATCGGAGTATGGAAGGATTCCCAGTCCTGGAAGTGAAAGCCCTTCAGCACTTCTGAATGGGGAAAGTTTGAGTGTGGAACCAATTGCTGACTTGGACCTTTTTTTTGAGAGGCTTTATAATTACCACTGTGAGAAAGGGCTCTGGTGCATTATTACTAAGTGGATAGTTGAGCTGCTTAGTCTGGCATTTACCATTTGTTTTTCTGGGTTTTTCTTGCTATATGTTGATTGGAATGGGCTTCGCAATGCAAAGTGTGGCATGGATGCTGTGGAATCAGGAATCAAGCCTTGCGATCTGGCTAAGGAAGCTCTTCATCAGCACCCTTTAAGCCCACTAACAGTCAACAAAGCTATCATTGTTGGGTATCTGGGGATATTCTCCATTTACTGGATATTCTGTTTCTTGAGGTTTTTTGCTCAGCTAAAGCATATTCTTGATATTCGTCACTTCTATTATCACCGGTAATCCTTGTAGTTTCCATCTTGTACTTGTAAGTTTTAGATGGTGATTCATATGATCTATTAGTTACTCATATTGAGGCCTTTTGGTTTTTCAGTCTGCATGTTACAGACTCTGCGATCCAAACCATGTCGTGGGCAAAAGTCCTTGACAAGGTTGTCAAGTTGCAAAGTTTGCAAAAACTATGTGTTGTCAAAGATCTCTCAGCTCATGATATAGTGATGCGTCTGATGCGGAAGGAAAACTACTTGATTGGAATGGTCAACAAAGCAGTTCTTTCATTTCAAATATCATCCTGGGTTCCTGGTGCTGGCCCTGCTGTGAATTGTTCTGATGGAAGGCAAAGAAGGCCAATTCTCACGAAGACATTAGAGTGGACCTTAAATTGGTGCATCCTCCAAAGCATGTTTGACCGGTAATTAAAATTTCACTGGCTATATTATTGTTTTATGGATTCAAAGATGGTTTGGATTTCACTCCTGTAGTAACTATTATATTTTGTCAGCACTATTCCACAAAATAAGCAGTGGATGAGATTATATTTGCGCCCCCCACGCCCCCC
>CXYZ01005797.1:859566-931497 GCA_900006705.1 Sonneratia caseolaris
CCCCCCCCCCAAACCAAGTTCTGTCAAATGTAGGATAGGTTGGAAACTTTGCTTGCTTCAATTGGCCTTTAGCTATAACAGGAAGTTTTCCATTTATGATTATTCAGATAATTTTTTTGATGGATTTATGTGCATCTGTATTTTCTGAGTATGCATAAATGTTGTATCTGTTGGTGCACGAGACATAATTTGATTTTAGCCGTTCACATTCCAGAGAGATAAAAGACTTAAGATCCAGTTACTAATGGCATTTACAGGAACTTTTGTGTTCGGAGAGACTTCATTTCTAACCCAAGGGCGTTAAGGAAAAGGCTCGTGTTGGTTGGGCTTACAATGCTTGTCCTTTCTCCTTTCCTTGTTATCTTCATGCTTGTGTATCTCTTCCTGAGACATGCTGAGCAATTCTATAATCATCCGAACACTGCATCATCACGAAGATGGTCCAATCTGTCAAGATGGATATTCAGGGAATTTAATGAGGTACTATTACTGCCTGGTCCCTGTATTCAATTCTCCATAAAGCCTTCTTTTTGGTAATTCATCATTGTGACTTCATTTCCTTTTGAGAAAAGTAGCGGTAACACATATATAACTGAAAAAAGGGAGAAATTCTTGAAGAAATTATAGCTATAATAATCACCCTTTTGTTTAGTTTTACAGCGCACTGACATTTGACTTGCTGCTTCCAAGACACCATTCTTTAATCTCTGAGATAGTTGAATTCATTTTTATGATAATTGTTTGCTTTCTTGCCATTGAGAGTTCAGTTGGATCATAATTAGTCATATGATCTTGGTAATCTTTTGAAGATCCACAAAGTGAGTGTTACATGTAATTCAATTTGCAAGAACAATGTTTTGCTTTGCCCGTAGTTCCTCCTCATTCACTAATCAATATTTCTTGTTAAGTTTTCCGTCATATACCTGATCTACTATGGTCATCAACCTTTGGCAGGTTGATCATCTGTTCAGGCTCCGAATCAACAGCAGTGTATTACATGCTTCAGATTACCTAAAGCAGTTCCCTTCTCCTATCATTTCTATTATAGCAAAATTCATCTCCTTCGTGTCTGGTGGATTTGCTGCTGTTCTCCTCATAATTGCATTTCTCGAGGAGTCTTTGCTGGAGGGACATGTAACAAATCTTCTCCTGCTCAATAAAATAAGAATTCTTGGAAACACTACTAACTTTCCCATATTACAAATCTTCTCCAAATCTTGAGAGGAACAAGAAGAAATGCTAACTTGAAATGAATTTTGTGAACCAACTCTAGTTGAAACACAATATGGGTCTTTTCATTTATTGGATACCAAAAAAATATCTCTAAAAAATATTTATGAATTTTCAGTTTCATTTTCCTTTATCCTTCTTATTGTACTTGACAGGGATAAACCTGCATCATATTTAAGAAAATTTCAAAGAGAGTTTTCCCCTTTTATATATGGCATAGAGATCTGAAGCTAGATTAAGGATGAAAAGTAAAAGATGAAATATAAGCTTTCTCTGCACCATCAGGTCCTTTGCGTAATTGTGTCTAATTTTGTAAGCTTTGCAGATATTTGGTCGCAATCTTTTCTGGTATGGAGCTGTTTTTGGAACAATAACTGCCATCAGTCGTGCTGCTGTTACAAACGAGCTCTTGGTACTTCATCGGGAAGAGACGATGTCTTTGGTGGTTCATCACACTCACTACATGCCAAAGAGATGGCGTGGCAAAGAAAACAGTGAAGCAGTAAGGATAGAATTTGAAACAATGTTTCAGGTACTTATTTACATTTCTGTTTTGTAGGTGAAGGAACATCATGCTAAAGTTTCAGAGACATACTTGTCCAAAAGATGTTGTACTTGTTTGCGAATGAGTATAGTAACAATACTTAGTTTTTAAATGCAAAAAACTGCCTATATAAAAAAAGCCAACAAAAAATTATTTCAGGTTTTTGTTGTTTTTTACATGTTCTCAAAAGGATCTCTCAAAACTTGTTTTTGAAACTATCTTGTGCAGTAACTTTTAATTACTTTCTAAGATACACAATCTGAGAACCACTCCTCAATACCATTCCCTTTTGAGCAAACTTCCATGGAAACTGTTGTGGCTGTCCTGGGTGGCGTTATTTGTTGACGGCATGTCTGGCTGTGACTTCTGCAAGTTGACTTTGGGAGAAATGATTGCCACTGGGCGGTTCTCAACAGCTACATGTTCCTTAGGCCTTTCTCGGCCAACATGGAGAAACACAAATTTGAAGTGGGGATTGAGACTTAGAGAGTGCTGCTGTGGCACTCATAGTATCTATCTAACCATGTAAAATCTAATAATATCTGACATGTAGAACTCAACCCATGTACAGTCAATGCTAAGAAAGTCCTGTTCTCTTCTAGCAAATATTAATATCCCCATTTTCCAAAATTCCTAAGGTGCAACATCTTAAATCATGCTCTATGTTTCTTAATGTTTGACGAAAAGTTATTCATGTGGTTTCTGTTATGTGCAATTTGGCATGCAGTACACTGGAATGATGCTACTAGAAGAGATGGCCTCTATTTTCCTCACACCTTACTTGCTGATGTTCGTTGTTCCTAAGGTATTGACTATAATCTCATCTCATATATATATATGTGTGTGTGTGTGTGTGTGTGTTAACATAGAATAGTGATCAAATTTTGACTTTTTTGGGCAGAGAGTGGATGACATTTTGCAATTCATCTCTGATTTTACAGTGCATGTTGAAGGAGTGGGTCATGTTTGCAGGTAGTATGCTTAGATCTTTTCTTGAGTAAGCTCTATTATATGTTTATTTATTTGTGGAAATATGGAGAAAGTGCTGAGATGGTGCCTTATTTGTTGACAAAAATTGCTTTTCCTTGCTTGGTTTAATTACAGTTTTAGTGTGTTTGATTTTCAAAACCATGGGAACAGCAACTATGGCTCACCACACATGTCAGCCCGCAGCCAGAGGAGTTCTCAGGGAAAAATGGAGAAATCATTTTTGAGGTAAAGTGGTTATATTTTCATGTCATGCTGAGAGTTTGGCCAGTGCGGGGGTAGATTATCACTTTTTTGGGGGGCTAAATAGATCATCATGATTTATGGAAATGACCAAAAAGTGGGCTTTATAAGATAGACTCAAAATACTACTAATAAAAAGATTAAGAAAATATAGTACTTTAATTCGATAGTTTTGTTGATGTTGTATTCTTACAACATAGCCACCACTCAATTGTGGAGTGATGCTACTGATTACTCTTATGCCTTTTCTAATTGGAGAACGTTGTTGGCTGTGCAGCTTCCATAGCAGCTATACTTCTTGGGAGCCTGATCCTCAGGGGAAGCAGTTCCTTTCGAACCTCCGAGCTTTTGAGGACCGGTTGCTCCAGGGACATGGGCCTAGGCTCTCATACTCACCCCCTAGAGCATGGTGTGGGGCCTATGCAGACTGGATCAGCCCTTACTCGAGAGAGATTCAACAGAGAAACCACCCGTATCTCCTCCACTGGTACTACAAGTCTCACAGTCCCCAAAATGGGAGCACATCAAATCACCTGACAGAAGATCCTGAATTAGTAGGCGTGGCTGCTGATCCGCAGCATCAGCAAGAAGACCTGTGGACCCCACCGTACTTTGGTCATAATGAAGCAAGGTTTGAGGAGTCCTTGGGAAGGGGGGAAAGCACCATGGGTCGGTTGCAGTCCCACCTTGGAGCTTCCACTTCTGCTGCTCCTTGGTTGTTTCGAGAGAGTTTGTTTAAGCAGCATGAGTCCCATGACATGGGTCCTCCAAGCAGGAGCCACTGGTGGGCCAGAAGCGGCCCAAACCCTGTCGAGAACCAGACCAGCTTCATGGAGCCACCTGAGTTTGTCTTGCGAGGAACCAACAACCATTATTATGATAACGGATCAGATAGGAGTACACAGGAGCGGGAGGATGGGGAAGAGCACTTGGGCTGGAGGTTACCGCAGAGGCCGTCTTTTCTGCCATTCTTGGAAGATGACATCGAGGGAGGAGATGTGAGTCTCCACTTTGATGATGTCTACAGTAAGCCACCTGAGACGCCCCGGGTCGATCTGCAAAACATTAGCTCAGGTTGGTGAAAGCAAAATCTAGATTATGTTGACAGTGCTTCTTCTTAAACCGTGGTTCAAACTCTGACGCTGGTAGGAACCGATACGGACCTTCTGCATTCTTTGGCTGTATATAGGATTTAGTTGTCCGGCTGGATTCCGAATCGGGCAGTTCTCGGAACTCCGACCTGGAAAAAAAAATGGAATGTCGTGGGTCTTGGAAATTTGAAACGGTGAAGGCCCCCGTTGGATTGGAAGTGTACCCAATTGGTGCAGAACCGCTGTGCCTGCAAATATATCATTCTTCCATTCTTTATCATACTGTTTGGCAGCTAAGCGACATCGTCCGTGCGCTGCACGCCGCCGGTTGCTCATCAGAGGAGGAGGTGGTAGTGTCGATTCCGTTTATATTGAAAATGACAGGATTGCATCCTCAACGGTTAAGCTCCGCAGGTTTTCAATTCTCTCATGCAACCAACCAACGGCCATAAAGACACACTGTGCAAATCCACGAGTTTCATTCTCGATCCTGCTATCGAGTTTTCTCGATGCTGCTCGTTGAGGGCGGATATCTCCAGCTTGTTTCCACGTCGAGCTGAGCGGAGTATTCGACTCGTATTCGGCTCTGACCGGTCGGATTCCCCCGGCCTCGAGCCCGGATTTTCTTCTCTAATCTTTTTGTTGCACCAGCCTTGACTTTGTTGTCATAGCCGTAAGAATTAGAGTGGTTGCGGGGATGAGGTTTCGTGTGTTGCGTCTCCTGAGCTGGACTGGGCTACCGATGGTTTAAGGGATTGCCTTGGAAGAAAGCAAAGAATTCCTTCATGACTAACGTTGAAATTAAGCTAACCAGTCACCATTGCCGCAAAACATCACCTTGAAATTCCGAGACACTCAATGGCAGGCGTAGCAGATCCATATCCGCCAGTGCCGTGCCTTGTTTCGCGACTCCCTAGTTCGATTACCTCATATAGATATTACTTAGGTCGTAAGGCCATATGGCTTGCATAGTCCGGTAGAGATGATTCGACTCATACTCTTATTACTTAATAAAAACTCAATATCGAGTATTGTGAATTTTAACAGATTCATACGGGAAGATCTTTACTCCTTACTGTGTATCGACCTTATTCGAACATGCATCAGTCTAGATCTACTGATTATGTGCACGGAATTTGAATATGGAATTAGTCATTAGTCGAGATAAAATGGGTAAATTTTAGTTAGTATCTTAATGATACTTATCTTGAAAGCTGACATGACTGAGTGCAAGATTTCATTTGATTAATCAATCCCTCAATCCAATCACTTCTGAAGGAATTCTCCCAAGAGTCGTACGCTTCATCAGCGCCCCCTTTTTTCCAATGACATTACAATACCGGTGAAGACTCAAGTCCTTGATTTTCGATGATTAAAAAAAAAGTTCAAGTTTGGATTAATTAGGTTTAATTTATTTCATATATCCAATTAAAAAAAAGGAGAATAATCATTATTAATTGAAATGCCTTCCTCGTAAGAAATTGCAATATACCCACCTTCCACCTAAAATAAAATAAATAGATAATTGAGAGATAAAAGGATGATGGAGAGTCAACTACTGCGACCGGATTCAATACCCAGGAAATCCAAGATTATGGCAGACTTTGTCAGCGTGATGTTAGTTGGGGTGCCTTTTGACTCCTCTTGAGGAAGTTGCCACGAAGATCGATAGCCCTGTCGATTTTGATTTTCCTTTTTTTTCCTATCGACATCTGGTGAGGATAGAGAGAGGGGGAACAGCCGGTGACTGACTCGTCAGGATGGGTCAATAATTCGGCGGCATGAAGCGGTCCGTGAGAAATCTTGTCCGTCCGTTTCAGGCATGGTTCTGTCATTGAAAAAACGTCTCTGAATAGGGAGAAAAAAATGTTCATTTAAGCCCCATAAAAAGCTCGTATGCGAAATTGTAGAGCGGTATCCATTATAATAGGCCCGTCTGAAGTACAAGAGTCTCGAGCCCGACTCTCGACAGAGGGCACCGACCGGTGAGTCACACGGACTAGTGCAATGCGGTGAGGCCCCAATAACAAGAGTGTCCAGAATTTGACAAATCCATATCGGTAATAAATTATCTCCATTCCTGTCTTTCGACCATATCTTGAGTTTCCTCAACGAAATTATGAAAATTGACCCACATTTTTCGAGGAAGCTGCGGTGCTTTTGGTCACTCGGTTCTCCGTCGTCAGTTAGTTTTGTCAACTTGCAGTCAGATCGACGGCACTAAGAAGTCCCGAATGAATCAATATTCGATAGGATGAGGGCGGGCTGGCTGGCAACCAAAGATGACAAGTTTTCGCCCGCCTTTGAACTTTCAGCCTTGGCTCCTCTCCCTCCCCTCACATGCCATCCCTACAATTGGTGATGCTGACAGGGCTACGACTCTTCTAGGTCGTTCTCAAAGTTATTATTATTATTATAATATAGTTAGTTTAAATTTAATAAAAAATAAGCAAATAAAATCTTCACAAAACTTTTTACAATCACAATCGAACTTATAAATTATTAGGTATATGGTAATATTATTATATCAAAACTCGTTCATTTTATTCACGTCAAATTAGGATTGATACTTCCGACACATATTCACACATCTCTGCTCGATGAGAAGTATGTATCCAAGTGGAAGTTTAGATTCGAGAAATTTCAGAAAGTGACAAGCGTATGTAGCGAAACCGAGGCCGAGATCGAGTTCGGACAGCTGCCTTCTGGTCTAGCGGTTCATGATTGCTCGTGGGCGATGGATTCTTTTTTTGGGTATTAATATAATATTTTCTGGCCTGTCCTTTTTACCCCCCAAACTTCTGCATTTGCATTTTAAATTTGTCATGAAAAAATTTATATTATGAAGCAAAATGATTTATTTGACATATATATATATATATATATATTCGAGCACAATCAGAGAATGACAAACTGCAAGGCCAACCAATGAATGAAGCAATTATGCCACGGGAGGACCAGATTGAGACGCGGAATTAACATTGGTGACCAAATTGAAATTATCCCGAAATAAAAAAAATCACATACATGTACATACATATATATATATATATATATAAATTGGGAGAGCCTTCCACGTCCCTATACAGCCGCCCAGCAAGTAGCAATCGCAGAAGCTACTAATTAAATCCAATGCAAATTTAATATATATATATAAACTTATCAATCAACTAGCTAGGGATGACGTATGCAATTATGTATGTGTCAGCCAGCGAAAACAACATTCCCCTACCCTTCACCTCCATATCGATACATCCTCAAGCAGCTCGAGTGGTAATAATAATAATCATAACCTTAGTGGCATTCTGTGCCAACTACCTCGTCTGATTCCAGAACAGCATCTCATTTTTATCCACTGGGTTTGTTCGATCGATAATTAAAGCCCGCCCGATCAGACAGATTCATGCACCTTGCCCTCTTGAGCTTCTTCTAAATCCGCACGTGGAACTACATACACCAATATATCCTTCGTGTATATTTAAATGAGATATATATATATATATACCATAGTTTTTAAAACCGGACCGGGCCGGGAACCGGTGTAGGCATGGGTTCATGGGTCGGACCGGGGGTTCAATGGGTTGAACCGCATGTTTAAAAAATAATATTAATAATATAATATTACTAATAAATTTACATAATATCATAATTTGAATATAATTTATAATAAAAATCANTATAAGTTTAGTAAAATAAAATAGGTACATTACAATATGTTTTTGTTTTTGTTTTAATTTTAAGTCGGCCGGTTTTCTCATGGGTTTTATTGGGTTCACCGGTCGGACCGGGAACCGGCCGGTTCAATCGGATTTTTTCTCTTTTAATGTGCAATTGGGTTTTTTGAAGGAACCGGACTGGGTGAGTGGCAGGTTCCCGGTTGAACTGGTCGAACCGGCCGGCCCGGTCCGGTTTTTAAAACTATGATATACACACACACACCTGCGATGCGCCCGATCGGAATAAGTTAACGAGATTAATATGGCATGTTGTCGAAAATGCCACGGAGATAAGGTCCGAGAAGGACCGATCGTACGAGTCGACCCGTGATGCAAAGCATGATCTTGGGTGGGGGTCTCGATTCAGTGCATCTTGAAGGTGACATTCGTTTTCAAGTGATTGCATGGGCCCAAAGATGTTGAAGGTTTTGAACGCATTCATATGTGCGTGTGTGTGGGGTTCTCATAAATAATTCAATTACACTTTAAATTAGGTTAAATCCGGTTGAACCGATTAACTCAATTGAACCGGTAAGAAAATCGATCAACTTAAAATAAAAAATAAAAACATATTATAACGTACTTATTTTATTTAATTAGACTTATATTCATATTTTATGTTAAATTTAGGGACTAATAAAATTATTATATTAATTATTTTTATTATAAATTATAGTTAAATTATAATATTATATCGATTTATTAGTAATATTATTTATTAAACATACGGTTTAATCAATTAAATTTTCGGTTCGACTTATAAACCCATACCTTAACCGATTCTCGGTTCGGTCCGATTTTAAAAACGATGGTATATACAGTAAAAAAGAAATTGCTCTTATCAATATGAACTTGTAAAAATGATTCGGTATATTTTTTTTATTTTTACCCAACAGTAAAAATATATATTATTAAAATTTTATATTNCACCGAACTCAAATTTTAGTCGATTTTACATATACGTGGAATGAATGAATCCTGCTTAAACAGAAGGGTTAAGAATATTCTTAGGGCAAATCCTTTGCAAACCCGTAAATTTAGGAACGTAGGGGAAAAACTCGAACAAGAGAGCAATCTTGGACACCTGTTAACGATGATGTCCCCATTTTTCCAGATAGACCAAACTTTGAATGGAGAGTCGCACTTGACTAACTTTTTTTTTTTTCCGCACAAGGAAGAGAGACAGAGAGAGAGAGAGTCATGTTTGGCCACGTTCCGGAAAGTGTTTGTCGGGGAAAAGAATTGAATAAGTTAGTAAAAAAAGGAAAGGGCACGATTGAGTGAAATATTCAATAAAAAAATTGATGAAATTAAATGAAATTTATATAATATTTTATGTATTTTTTTTGAATTTAATTAAGCATAGACGTGCTTAATTAAAACACGTGCGTGTATTGATCATCATACAAGCTGGGTAACCCCGTGGTGGAATCCATCACTTCTCTTATGGAGGGCAGCCATCTTTCAAGCTAATAAAATACAGTTAATAGAGATAACGGTAAGTTATAAATTATATAATATACTATTTAATAAATTAAATGAAAGAAATATATTTGGATATGACAGCAATTTGGGGCCTAGGGGTGTATGTAATGACCGAACGAGCACCTGACTGAGGAAATGTACATTCTACCCACCGTGGGCGTGGTCGAGTGGTTCGACACTTATCATCCCAATGGGAGAACTCGAGTTCGAGTCCCACCTGCGACGGGGAGCTCTTAATCCCTTAAATGAGCCGACCCGGGGCGATTCGGATTAATCAACTAGACAAAATCCATCTCGATACCGACTTTATACCAAAAAAAGAAAAAAAAAAGTAAATGTACAATCTCTAGGATAGGGCTAAACCCGGTAGGGCACACGTGCACGTCCCTGTCTGTTTCCCCGAGTCAATTTTAATCCGGAAGTGCGACACGAGGAGCTTTGAATCGGGAGGTAAAGCCGAACCGGATTCCTTTCGAAGGTTGCCACGAAGTCTAGGACTCCTCAAACCACTTCCACACATGCCTGATATACGCTCATTATGAAGCAGCCGCTGCCCAGCCAGCCAGCCAGCCTGCCTGCCCTTTTTATCTCGTGCCAAAAATCAGTACAATTATTGCTATTTTTTTATACATATATACATTCATACATATATATATATATATATAGAGAGAGAGATTGATGTTGACACACAACGAGGAATATAATTATGGGGGCGAAATTCACACACAATACCGCAAACTTATTCAACATAGGTATTATTTATTAGATATTTATCCTCGATTATTTAATTATTATAGTTTGTGTTATGCCGGTTTGGACGTCTGGACTACCTATTTATTTATCTAATTAATTTCACATAAAAAACTCCTTTATTTTTATTGTGGGGGTGGTCACGGACACCATTCCAAATGGGTTATCTTCTTCTGCCCGATCAATTACTAAATTCGATTTGAAAGACTATACATAAACAGAAACAGCAAACTCCCACCCGACGATCGATCACAGCCGGTCGATATTCGGAGATGATGAGGTGATCCGACGGCTCTGCATCTAAGCGGCCTATCTCTGTTGTAGTAAGTCGGTGGCCACGTGGACGTGAAGATGTGGACTCTCTGCAATTTGAAGGCCGGTAACTGATCTTTTTTTATCTGTGTGTGTGTCTCGATTTGAGCCCTAGACAGGCAAGTACAGCCAGTGACATACTGGGATAGCTACGGCAAGGGACAGCGCTTTTATGTTGGGTCCCCCAATCTTATTCTATAACAAGAAATTTATTGTTATAAGTACTACGAAAATTATTATGGAATTAATCTATAATGGATCTTGCAGTACTGATTAAATTTGGTGTCACATGGGGAATTAAGAACTTGGTATCGGGGACGCCATAATAGTTCTCCTCGTCTTCTATGGATCAGCGACCACGGATTGGAGTCCTCGCCGTCATAGCCTTCAATTGTAGCCTTTAGATCAAATTTGATTCCGTTTCCATCGTATTAATTAATGGGATCCTTATTCTTTAGGGTGGAGGAAGGGGTATAGGTCGATCTTCTAGCCTCCCAAGATGCTTGACTAAACTGGATACGTGGTGGAAGCATGCGATCGTGGTCAAAAACCAGAACAGATCATATACTAACTAAACCGATAATCATGGTATTTGAACGGGGTGGGGCCACTCGAAGGAATCCTACGATGATGTAGGTCATGCATGACGGGACGACTCGGGTTGGCTTTCGTCATTCTGGAAAAAAAAAACAAAAAACAAAACAGCACCCGAGATCGATTCAATGAACAATCTAGGAATATGCCCATTCGCAGACACAGCTTAGTTTCCGGAGATCACCCTCGAAATGAACCTTCCGTGGCAACGAAAGAACGAACCCATCTGGAGTCGAAACAAGATGACGCACACCAGGGGGCCGGGGGACTCGTACCGCGACGGCCCTGGGACCGGACGGTGTTCGTTAGGACGCCGATCGCTTTCTACCATCGAGTTGGAAAATAGAAATCCTAGTTACAGACGGTAGCTTTCCCTCCATCCCGGGGAAAGGTCAGGTCAGCACCATGAAGCTTCTGGTGAGGATCCTCTCCCTACAGTCGCTTGGACTTTTGAATGATCAGTATATAACGAAGGCGGAAGAAGGGGGGAAGAAAACCAAGAAATTCTCGGCCAAAGTTGAACGGCTTTTTCTATGACAATTCAACTCCGTCCGTCCGGTAACAACTTTAGCCTAGTCGAAATAATTCAGGGCATTTTAACTTCGGTATATCCTTATCTCTTAAATCTAATATTGGTCGAGATCACTCATCCCGCAGGGCAAATAAAAGGGACAGTTGCCCTATGTCGTCAGCAAAGATTGTCACCCGGTAGGTTTGAGCAGAACCAAACCGAACCTTACGGAACCATCAAAGTGGTTCGATTTAGTGCATGCACTATAACAAAATTATAATCATTACATAGTCATCGAACCGAATTATTTTAAACCGGTTCGAATCATTTTTTAAAAAAAATTAAAAATTAACAGATTAAATATAAATTAAATCAAACAAAAACTACATCAAAATATAAGGAAATAAAAAATAAAAAAGAAAATATTGAAACCATAAAGTTTTTAATTAAATATATAAAATTAAGATTAATGAGCTAAATAATAAAATTTAGTATCAGATAATATAAAATATGCTTATATAACAATAAAATAATTTCTATTTAACTATTTTTTTATTTCATTTTTACCATATTTATAATTTAAAAAATATATAATTAGACCGTTTGAATTGATTAATTAAATTATTTAAATTTAGTAATTAATTACAACATTTCTCCTTAAAAACCATATTATAGAGAATTAGTTCATTCTTATTCAATTTTTTTGATTTAGTTTGATTCTATTAACGGTTCAATCCCAATTTTCTGGTTTTTTCTGTGCAACCTATTGGCTGGGCATTTTTAGATACTAAGCTATAATCCCCACCCCCGAAAAAAAAAGAGGAGAGAAATCAGGGGTCGAACACCGCCGCCGTACGTCATTTTGACCCACGTGCTTAATTTTGGGACACTCCCGATCGGACATTATCCGTCTAATTACCCAACCCCAATTCTACTTTCCCCTTGTCATGTTTTTTTTTGCTAATATTTTAATTGTAAAGCTACAATCCCAAGAGACATCCCCTCTTGCCCGATCATCTTAGTTTATTATATTCTTTTAGATTTTTTCATACTAAAATTTTATTTAAATTCATTTTAAATAAAATTATACTAAATATATGTATATTTTTATCAAACTCGATATTCCTTTCATATTAAGATATCCAACTGCTAAATCCCGTATCTTATATTGCTTTTGAGCTCTCATCCCTCAATTCCTCGCTTGGTATATAAGGGCCAAAGTGCTTAGAGCAATATCCCAGAAGGAAAACAGATACGTTTTCGGGAGGAGCTCGTGGAAAACACTATGGAACCGTGTACTTCCTCCCGATTCCAACACCACGGTAGCCCCTGGTTCCTGCCCGGTAGCACGTGCACGACGAGCCAGTCGGTCTCGTGGTACGAACTATTGTTCAACCACGGCTCGCTCCCGTTCGACACCCACGACTCCGAGGAGATGCTCCTCCTCGACCTAGTGTATGGAGGAGCCAAGGAGTCGGGCTCCGGATCGGAGTCTTACGTTGTGCCCAAGGAGGAGGAAGCCACCTCCGGCACGGAGTACTCCACGCGGGCCGCCAGCCCCGAGAAGGATCAGAAGTCGTACCGAGGGGTGAGGAAGCGCCCGTGGGGGAAGTATGCGGCGGAGATAAGGGACTCGACGAGGAACGGGATACGGGTCTGGCTGGGGACGTTCGACTCGGCCGAGGCGGCCGCCCTGGCGTACGACCAGGCGGCGTTCTCGATGAGGGGCCGCATGGCGGTGCTCAACTTCCCGGTGGAGAGGGTGAAGGAGTCCCTCAGGGAGATGAAGTGCAAGGTGGAGGAAGGGTGCTCGCCTTGCGTGGCCCTGAAGAGGAGGCACAGCACGAGGAGGAAGTACCAGAGCAGGAAGAACAGAGTAAAGGAGGAGTCGAAGCCAGTGAAGGCCAAGAATGTGGTCGTCTTCGAGGATCTCGGCCCCGAGTACCTGGAGCAGCTCCTCAGCTCTTCGGACAGCAGTGCCTATACTTGCTCTCGGTGAAGAAATCAGATTAAAATTCACACCAAACAGTTCCTCTTGTATTCTTTCCTTCTTTGCTTCAACTCCTCTGTATCCCTTTCTCTCTCTGTTCCGGTTGTGTCTCCTCGGTTCAACTTGAGGGCCTAAAGTGTGTAAAACCTTCATGAGCACGGCGTCTCCTGAGTTAATTGAAGAATCATCAGAACTCCGTTAGATTCCATTTCCTTTCGAGCCTTGCCGGCTTGAACCCCATCACTTCATCTGCATTATCTCCATCAGTTTCTCCTCCCTCTGTTTCTTGGACCCTCACTCTTGAATTCCTTCAGGGTCTAGTTGACAGCTCAATAATCAGATAGTGTCCGCAGCCAACTTGAAACTAAATAAGGGCCTGGCTTCGTTTTAGAAGCTGGACTTTCTGTACCTTATTTTCCCCATCCTCCTCCGTTGTGGCTGGAAAAAGGATTGTTTAGTGTCCGTTTAGTCCCCCATCTTCATGAAGCTGAGCTCGAGGCTTAACAATTAGAAATTGGCAGTGTGTTTGTTTAGCTGCAATTATTGAAGCCTGAGGTCATCAATGTATCCATCTTGTTTGTCAATTGTTCTTAATACGAATATTCTATCCGTTTTTTTTTTTATTTTAATCGAACGTGCAGAGCCCATGAAGTATGATGATGGAACCTACTGCAGTTTCTCTGCCATGCTCCTGAGGGACCTTCAGCCAAACTCTTGGCTAGTTCTGCCCCCACAGGCTTAATCGAACAACTTGCCGAGCACAAACCCGATTCGGGCTTGACCGAGTTTGAGCCTCCAAGCTTGAGCTCTCTCAAAGTTGCGAGTGGTTCAAGCTCTAATAGGCTAGAGCGGTCCGGAGTGGAGCATCGGTAACTACATGGATTCAGATTAGTTAGCTATGGCATCCGCATTATTATAATAAAACTCGATGAAACAGTTGTCAAAAGAACCGCCTTTCTTAAGCAGGGTAAAATATCATTTCGGTCATCATCGAGTGTCAAGAAAACACCGAATGTTGTCTGAATTCGGGGCCTATTGAATCTTCTAACAATGGGCAGGCGCGGAGCGCTGAGTGTTGGACTATTCAAGAAGCTCTACATATTGAACATGGTCCAATGTGCACATATAGATGGGATATGATCCAAAACCAACAGTTGGAAAGCATGAGGCCTGATATGTTTGACAATATGGAGTCCACTGAAGACCCAAGAACGATTTTTATTATTAAGGTGCCCACTATTATTTCCTTATTTATAAAATTAAATTTTAAAAAAAAAGGCTTCTAGAAGGACTCATACTTGTCTTAGAATCAAAAAGGGTATGAAAAGAGCAAATGGATAAATAGTTGCATTGTCCAAGAGATCTGCCGTGTATCATACTAAAAGTAGAAAGTTATTAGGGCCGATGGCATGCTCTTTACAAGTTACATCGTGCTTGAATTAGTATGATGCGTCTCGACCGCAAGGGAAGAAGGTTCCACTCTTACCGTGGGTTTAATATGATTCACTGTCCAGTGTTCATCCAATCCCGAACTTGCCAAGGTAATCCATTCCTCCTAAGTGAATGAAGATCTGGGGGGATGAGGATTCCACCAGCATGTGTTAGTTTCCAAGGTCGTGATGCACTCCGGTTGAGCCGGTTCGCAGTTCATATCGAGCAGTCAAACTGGAGCCGCTGAAACAGTTAGGGAAGTTCACGGACGAAAGAGTTCAGCTCATGGTTTGCTCCAAATATGGAGTTGGACTACCGGATGTATCGAATGACGAACTTCTTCTGCCTAGTCTCAACTTCTCTGATACGGTACCATATTGCCATTTGAATGCTGGATTTGTTCATGCTGGGCATGTTAATTACATTCAGCTCTTAATCTCGCTGGGGTAGTTATACCTCCAGACACAGATGGCTTCAGCTGGGAATCAGTGGTCCATGAGGAGAAAGAGTTAGCTTCGGCAAATTTAATGCGATGTTGATCCTTAGCTCCTTACGAACTCGATGGTCCCTCCGAGACATTCCATTATACCCTTTGCCTGTGGCACTGACTTGATCACAACGTACCTAATGAGAATATCTGTCAGAATGAGTTCCCCTTATTTATTGCCAGTCTCTTCAAGGCCATAAGTAATGGAATGGGAAGCTCTCTCTCCGGTAGTATCCACATATCTTCTAAGCCCGGTTCTCATTGCAGAAAGTGACGGGCAACTTCTACATCCAATTTGTACCTGCTTTCTTACTTGTGGACTGGCATCACTCCTTTGTCACATCATTCTCATGTTCTGGTTAAAAGGGCCGAAAGATTGTTTTTATTTCCTTTGAATAGATTGCCTGTCACTGTAATGTAATGCACCATGCTGTGGGGTTACACGTTAGAAACGCTGATTGATGTAGTGAACGGAATAATTTTCCATTCACACGTGTGCTGTGTTCTGTCGAATCAAGATTACTGACAAACCTCGATGCATGTGAATATGACTGTATGATCCAATACGGTAAAATCTCTGGGCCCGCAGAGCTTGATGTGCAGCATCAGCTAGAACAGGAAGTTCAAACCACTGCAAACAATGGTCAGAGTCACTCCAGTGGCTAACCCTTCGGAGTCCCTCCTACTACCGGGATTCCTTCGATGAAAAGCAAAAGATCTTGTCCTTGTCATACAGCATCACAAGCTACTCACATTGTTTTCGCAAGATGAGTGGAAGTTCCTATTGGAAAGCCCATAAACAGTGGAAGCTCAAATAAAGTTGTCTTGGCAGAGGGTAATAAGGTTTAGTTGCAGGCAGAGAGATAGGATCCGCAGGTAGTGAAGCATCACAGTGCATCCAAGTTCGATTTTATAATTTTCCTAAAGCCATGACGAACGCTAGCAATAGAGCATGAGTTTCAGCAGTTGGCAGGGAGTGGGAACTCGATAGCAGAATGGACCCTTGGTCATCTAGAGTGACTCCCAAGAGGCAAGATCTTGAGCGACCTCATGCCGTCTGTACGAATCTTCATCCATCTTGAGTCGGGCAGCTTGGGTGGAATTTTGCTGGGTTCATGTTTTCATACTTGAGCTAGCTTGTGACCAACCCATCTTCACCAGTATTGCTGACCGATCTTCTGTAAATGCTTGGCGTTTTTATTTACTCTCTCGTGGATACTAAGCTCTTCAGTGATCATATAAGAATGATATAAAAACTTTTAAAGCTCATTGCTTCTTCACTTAGCCTGGATGCAGAGTAGAAGGAAGTGGCTAGAAGTGGAAGTGCAGTATCAAACATTCTGAATCGCATCGGTAATCATAAATTAACACACGGATGAACACCGGAAGAATGCATAAAATAGATAGAACAGGAGTTCTGTTCCTAAAGACGTACATCCCGGTGATGCGAAGATCCCTTCGTAACAGCAAACTTGTCAAGGAACAGCTGCTTCCAACCTCGGTTGGTGCCAGGGAGTCCTCACCATATCGTCCATCTTGTGCGTGCTTTCTGCAACCTGAACCGCCTTTTGGTTTTCAAACCCCAGCAGCCCTCTCGGTCGGCTCTGGGCTTCCCTTCTGTCGGATGTTATTGAAAAATTCGGCCTGCGATTATTAGCCGGGGTATTGATTCTACCGCTTGTGTCAGCCACGACCTCCTTCTCGTCGTACTCGGAGAGGATGGAAAAGTCTGCTGCACTAGCAGTGACAACGCTCCATTCGATGCTTGCCTCGCTCGGCTCGTAGCACATTGATGGAGGAATCGTTGCGTTCTCGATCTCGAATAGCTCCGAGCTTGCCTCGCTTCCCATGTCGTCGTCCATTCTTGGGGGACTCTTGAGGACTTGAGCCTTAGGAATTGCGTCCCAGGTAAGCATCGACAGCTTCCTCTCCAAGTTCATCTCCACGGCATTGTCTGCTCTCTTTTTAGCATTCGAACCGAATACCTCAAGGGATTTCCTCACCTTCTCCACTTCTTGGGAAGATATCCCGGCATTCTCCTTGTTGTTAAGCACCGGGAACGTGAAGGGCTCGGTTCTCTTTGAATTGCTTCTCGATTTATCGAAGCTCGAGGAGCGGTACTTGTCCTGTGACAGTAGCGTTGCCCGTGGATGTGAATGTGAGCTTGACTGCGAGGGAAGCTTTCTTCCCGAACCGCCCAATGGCGCAGCGCTGTTGCTCCGATCGGCTACATTGTCATGGTTGCTACCTCTCTCGGAGACATGAATCGACTTCCGATCAGTGCAACAGTTTATGCAGCCGAATCCTGCAAAGAATCGCCTGTGTTCGCTCGTCCTGTTGCTTTGCCTGCTGATGGACAGGTTCCTCTGAATGCTCCTCAGGAAAGCCGTATGGCTGCCCCAACTCGACTCCGAGCTAACACTCGGAGTCCCTGACCTCATCTTTGAGCCACTGTAGTAAGGATCCACACGGTTGCCCTTCTTGTACCCGAGCTTCTGCGTGCAATCGTCGACGAGCCTCGGGGTAGTAGTGCTGATGGAGTCATCAGCATCCATGCTCGTGTTAAAGTACTTCTCAGCGCCAAAGACCCCAATTTCACCGTCTTTTGGCACGACTTTCCTCGGGTAAACCGGGATAACCTGTGAATCCTCACTGGGAATGACGGTGGAAGGTGGACCCTGAACCTGCTCGGTGAGCTTCTTCACAAGGCTGTCTTGAGCGGTGTTGATATAAACCGCGAAGGAAGCGGCCCTCAGATCAGTCATCGCATTTTCAGCCTCCATCATATCAGATTCCCGAACGGATTCAAAAGTTTATCGGGCAAACAAGAAGAAGACGATCAGAGGAAGCTGGTAGTTGATCTCAGAACGAAAGAAGGCTAATTCGAGAATGTAATAAGCGGAAGATTTTATTCTTATAAGAAGGTAGGCTTACTGGTAGTTGAAGAAATTACAGCAGATGCGACATAAGTCTCGCTCCACAGTAGATCTGTAAATCTGAGGCTCTTTTTTTCATCTTGGATCCATGCCCGTGAGAGTCCTATCCTCGGTGATTCAAACCAGAGAAGCCATTGGAGCACCATTTACTCTGGCGGGCATGACTGTTCCATTTAAGATCGTCCGACTAAGCACAGACCGAGATCGCCTCGATGATCCGGAAAGGCGTGGGATACAAAGTACTACATTTGGGGCAAGACGGGAAATGGATGGGAATCGGATCGGTTGATGCGGATGAATCAGAGGGCCAAAGATCTCAGAGCAATCACTGTCAGCACAGTTCATCAGTAGTTCGATTCATTCTAATTAGATCCAGTACAATCATTCACGATGAACATTAAAGAGGCACAGATAAGCAGATGTATGACTGGCATCCATTGAACCAGCAAACCGAACCGAATAAAGCCTCGGTCGAATGAGAAACATGTGGTTCCATGATAGTATAATAATCCATGTGCATCGTTCAGGGCCACCCAGCAGCCCGGGAGCTCGGCTCCTCATTCAGAAAGTCCATCAGCCAGTCGCTCCCTAAGAAAATTCAACTAGCACCAGAGAGATCGACTCCATGGTTCGGATTATCGAGCCAAAGACTGAACCGCGCTTCTTGGTCGTGGCAATGTACCGCAACTGCACAAACAGCTTTGCAGGTGGAGCGTGTAGGCACATATAAACCCAGACATCGCATATAGATTATAGTCACCCATAACTGGGACTAGTTTGACCATTCATAGTGCATTATTAGGTATTTAAAGATTTTATTTTCCCAAAGAAATTGTATTGAAAGGTTTTAATTTCCAAAGAAAATATATTAAAAGATTTTTATTTTTTACAGTTTCCGAATTCGAGTTAGCATACGGGTAGTTCTGTAATTACATGAAAGTGGGCGGCCAGCGGCCTTTTATCAAAACGCGAACAGTTCCCGCAGGTATATAGATTCAGTATTGCGGGTACGTACTCGCGCCGATTCAAATTCCCTCGCTGCTTCGCAGTTCTACCCAGCGGGATCGGAGCACTCGGTGCGATTAGGGTTTGTTTTAAATTGAATCGTGTCGCCTTATTGGTCCTGGTATCTTCGCAGCGAAATCTATGGAATCTGAAGGTACCCGCTATTTACTGGACCCTTTGAATTGCAGTAATTTAAGTTTTTTGCATTTGGTATATGTTTTTGGAGCTCAGCCAGTGATAATGTTGTTAGGGCAAAAGGGGACAGCGAATCCATCAGCAATGATGGCGTCTCTGCTGAGCAAACGGGCCAAGCTTCAGGAAGAGCTGCGCAACATTGAAAAGCAGGTCCGTGCTCTTTTTCCTCCTCTTTCGTTGTTATCTCCAATTACTTTTGGTTACATTTGTTCCAAGTAAACTCATTTTTGGTTTGTAATCTTGTTCATCAGCTTGGGATCAACTGGGTTTCAATACTAATTTTGGTCCTTGAAGCGTTTTTATAATTCGATTGTGCATCTGTGGAGAAAGGGAATGCTTCTATATGCTTGGTCGAATTTGGCTAGTTCTAGTAGTATGATATGATGACATCTTTGAAATTGAAACAAGGATGTAGTACTTCTAATACTTTGTTTTGGAGGACATTGAGGGAATCACTTTCATTTTCCACGCTTGAGAAGAATGTAGGGAATGTCTGATTACCTGCATATGTTACTCTTTTATTTGCAAGTCGCTACCCTTGGCTAATGTCTATGATGATATTCAGGTTTATGAGATGGAGACGAGTTATTTACAGGATCCTGGTCAATGTGGGAATGTGCTGAAAGGTTTTGATGGGTTCTTATCTGCATCTAAGAGTACTGCACTGTATGAAACATTGTTCTTTTTTACTATCACGAGATATACCATATCTCTGTCTGTGTTTGGGTGGATATTTCTTTTTCAATTCCATGTGGTATAAATACTTGATTCGTTGCTTAAAAGTCATGTAGATGACCATTGTTCAAATGATAATATTGCAAACATCTTGTATACCACTTATCACAAAGGCATCTTTTATATCTGGTTTTCTTTGGATTAGCCTGAATGATAATGCCTTTATTATTAATATTCACACATAGCTGCTGTTTTGTAATTATGCTTTGTATCAATAGATGTTCCCCTGTATTTTTTTCAAAACACTAGTTGTACTACTGTTTTTCTTATTAAAATTAGCGTTTATCTTGTCATGTGTGAACCATAGAGCATAAGCTATACCAATTCGATCCAAGTTTTTTTCAAGGTACTCTTTAAAGCTGCATTTTTTTTCCTCTTTAATTTATAATAAAAAAGTAGTCACCTTGTGGATACTTGATGATAAAAACCTCATCTAGCTATAACTGATATTTTTTCATCGAAGTAATGAAATACCAAGGTATCAGCATTGTTCACATAATTGCATGCTTTGAAAATTTTAATTGGTGCAAAAAAATGCCAACAGGAGTATCTCTTGTAGATTAACCTATTTATAAATTAAGGTAGCGTGCTGGCATCATTTTTCCCCATTTTGGAAGGAGAATATAATCCTGTTTAGATTTTTTGATAGCATGTGAACTCAGCAATGTGGTTTTGCTCTTTGGCATGGTGCCTTTAATAGTGATACAGCTGTTAATATGTCCTGCAGTTTGAAGCGCTCTCGAAAATTTCAGCCAGAAGACAGACTTTTCTCTTTATCTTCAATTACTTCACCAGCTGTATGTGTTCTTTCCATGTCAATCTCTTTGGTTTTATTTCCCCTTCTTTTTTTCTTTTTGGGCATGAACCACTTAAATTATCATTCATTAGCTACGATATACTTTCTGAAGATGGGACAGTTAGGCGCATTTAACTTGCAAAAATAATACTATGAAAATAATTAGTAAAAAAGACCTTAGTACTACAGCTGTTCAAATTCCTTAAAAGCATGCATTATTAAAGCCTGGTCAGATTCAATCGGCAACCAAGTTTTGCATTTTTCACTTCTCCTTAAATTTCTCATTAAGTTGAGCCCCATCCATAAGAACTATAGACACATAGCCATATGCAAAAAGAGATGGCCCTCCTCATACTGAAAGATACTTGGGAGGCATTATTATGTTATTCTCTAAAATTATTAGTGACCATGTCATCTTTATCTCTAAATTTTCTGTACGGCGAAAGAGGAACAGTAGGCATGATACTTCCTCTTTTATTGTTGTCAAGTTATATGTAGCCATTAGTTCACAGTAAAGAACGGGATGTGCAAGGGCTTCTAGGATGCCCAATTAGTATGTCCTTGATCTTCTAGAAGATCTGGCTATTGATGGATGAGATTATCATGGTGACACCTGTTCCAATGCCAACTGGATCATTTCTAAGAAAAGGACAATCATCAAGAATACATTATTTGTTCCTCTTTCACCCATGTGAAAGTTTAATGTTACATATTATAATGTCATTGAGAATTTTGAAGGTTGATATAGTAATGCCTCCAAGGAGTCTCTTAGCAATTAGCATGGGCATGTTATGTCAATTTGCAGCATAGTCTACTTTCCTTTGAGATCATACTGGCATTTTTTTTTGGCCTCAAGAGATCATATTGGCTTAAAGAGGCTTCTTTATTGAGCAATCATTTTCTCGGAGAAACATCTCACTTTGAATTTCAAACGGAAACGACTCCTGAATGATGGGAAAATAGGCTTGTGGGGTATGATTATATTTTGTATTGAGTAGCATTTTGCTTGATTTTCATTTTTGGTTGTGGCAGCAGATGTGATAATTTCAGGGCCCAGTTCTATGATTTTCTCCTAACTGTCATGCTTTCTTGTTGTTTTTTTTCTTCAGGCTGAGGAGCTTGCTGGTGGTAGAGATGGTGAGTTGCTTTACCTCACTAAACTATTGCCACCTGGTTTATTACTTTTGCTACAAGCTCGATTGTTGCTGATGTAAATGCACTTTTTTTATTTTGGTCACATCTAGATGGCAGAACGGAGTATGGTGTCGGGAGGTCCAAGGGTGGGATATACGCCAATGGCCAGTAAGTATCCACTCAACTTCATTGTTGCACATAATTGCACTTAATGGAATATTGTTGGGCTCGATATTTCAGTATCTCAGTTGGAGTTTGCCAAAATGTGTGTTGTTTATACACCCGATATTGATGCAACAGGGGCAAACCAAAGAAAGGAAGGCCTGCACCTAGGGAACTCAAGAGGATGAGACCTAGTGAACAAGATTACGACTATGAGGATGATCCTGATTTGACCTCATGATGTTTCTTTGTGTTGATGGTCGGTATATCTAGGATGCTTTTGTTGCCTTCCTCTTACCCTGGGAATCATAACCCGTGAACCATTAGCTTAGGCAAGTGTGCATGTTGTAACTATGCTGATTGAGTGACATCAATTTGGTTTTAACTCGAAGTGTGGCTGGTTAGTTGTCACCTGCATATATTGCTGTTTACATTCAATTTTGTGGTTTGTTTTGTAAATGACATGTGCTTGTCCATTCTAGGTAATGTTGACAAAAACTGACGTATGGTGATGTCAATTTTTGGAGAATCTGTATGACTCTTGGCTCTGGCTTAATATCCAAAAGCAAGTTTGGGTGTTCTTAATGTTTCTAAGAACAGGTGCTGGAAAATGAACATTTTGGTATTTTCGGTATGATAAAGCTCTCCTGCCTTCTTCATTCATCACCTTTCGTCTTCTCTGCTTCCTAAGATATAAATCTGTGTTTTGCAAGCATGTCGCCAGCACAACTGTGCTTTACTCGAAGACCAGTTTCTCTTACTTCCTGAGCAGCCCTGAAAGTTTTGGTTGGTAGATGAATTCACTTTTCAGTCATAAGAGTCCCTGCTTATCAACTACCACAATTGTGCATGGTAGGTACACTGGTGATGTGGACTTTTGCAAAGAGAAATGATGTGCTGCACGCACACATAGCAGTAGAGTAGTGGGCAAGCTTCCGCGAGCATCTTAATGGCTGATCCTGGATGTTTCAAGCAAGTGTAGATTGGGATGTGGACTTGTTGAATCACATGGACCTCATCCCTCCATGCATCTCCCGTTGGCAGTTAGTTGTACGACACCTCTGGAAGGATTGTGCCAGAGACCAAGTGGCATGAACTTGGATTCGCGGGATCGAATCCGACTTGTGGAGGTCGGGTGGCGAATATTGAATCTGTTTTGAAGATTGATGGGTATATACTCTGGAGATTTGGAATCCAGGAGTCACGTTATATTCTTCAGTCTCAACCATTAAGCTGGTTTACCGGTGCGATTGGTTGCTCCCCATATTAAAGTATTAAGGGAACAGAGGGGACCTTAGTTCAAATTTTCATTAAGATAATATGTCTAAGAACATTTTTTTTTTCTTGTCCATTATAAGATAGCATCTGTTAATGTTCTCTTAATTAATCACCACTGCTGTCGGCAATTCTCTTAGTCTTGTTTTTGTACTTTAAGAAAATACACATAAATTACAAATCCATTTTGAACTTTAAAATGGAGTAAAATGAGGAATTGCAGAGAGAGACAGAGAGATGACCTCTACACCCTTGATAAGTCAATTACGCACACAAACAAAAAGTCTAATGAATGAAAGAGCCTCCCCTACCAATTTAATTGCCAATGATTTCTTTACCTTTCAAATAAGTAATTTAATAATCAAATTTTAATGATAATTTTTTTAAAAATTCTGATCCCATCACGGATTAATTTTGAGATGTATTTTAACTGGTTCAAAAATACTACGTTGTAAAAAAAAAAAAAAGAAAGAACTCTTACATCCCAATTATCAATACTAGTTGGGTCCATGAATCATCTCACAGTACCACCAATCATCAGTCCTCAGTCGATTTAGTGGCTCACAACTTCGGGATGAAGCCGCAGTGTGAAGAGATGTCTGGTAGATTGTCAGAAGTATAACACGTGGAAGGCCGACGAGCGTAGAATGAGCAGAAGGCGCCCGCTTACATTTCATTTCACAAGATGAAGATATGTTCAGATTTAGATCCCAAAATAGAGAAAAAAAAAAGAAGAATAAAAAAGAGAGGTAAAAGTCATACAGGCACATCAATGATATATAAGAGAAGCATGATTTTGTACTCTTTTTATCAGTTTTTTTTTTTTTTGACGACCCAAAACAATCAACTTGTCTGATAAGTTCTCCGATCAATATCTCTCGGTTTAACAATCGCATGATGATAGTATATGTAGTGACCGCATCCTTCTCCTCCCCCAGCCAAAACATTAAAATGCAGCCCATCCAGATGATGCCGAGGTCTTCTTCGTGGAGCCTGCTGAACCATCCGAGGACGGCAGGTTTCTCTGTAGATTTACCAGACAGATGAGCGAAATTGATCCGACCAGCTTACTCCCACAACTAAAAAATGATCTTCCAGGAGGTCAGCAAAAGCGATCAAATCTAAAAGAGAGCACCGGTTGTCCTAAGTCCATCCTGTCAACCGAATACAGAATTTCTCCCCTATTTCCCCATTTGAAAACAAAACTTAACAGAAACCTAATCACAATATCCACAAACTACGACACCCCTAGTGTTTGATTAAGATTCCAAAGAACCCCTAACTGAAAGGACATGGAAAGAGGAGGGTAGCAAGTGAGGATTCTTGGCTGGGAGAGCCACATATGCACCGCACCAAGCATGAAGGATCAGACACAGATGGGGCAGTTGGAGTCTACCCACTGATGGAATTGGAGGTTAAAGATGGTGCCTTCAGCAGTGCCAAAGAAGCACAATTAAATTCACATGAGCATGAAAGGTGGGTCGGGGGTCAAATTGAGGTCATGAAGTCATGGCCTCAAAGTACTCCAGTAGAGAAACCTAGCATGAATTTAGATTGCTAATCGCTTCCTTGGCTCAATCTGATGAATTTAGCACCTCAAACCAGATGTATTAGAGAATACTATAACTTTTATTTTATTTTTAAATGGTAAGGGTGAGAGATGCCAATGAGTGAAAACGCACAAAGGAATCAGTCCTTACAGCAAAAAAGGTGTTCCAGAGAAAGTAATAGGAAGATAAAAATGATATACAAAAAAGCATCAAATCCGCAATTTTATGCCTGCCCATTCAGAAAAATTACTGTTTTTATACTTTTATCAGATAATTAAGCAATTAAGCAATGGAATAAAAGCAAGGTTCTGATCCGTCATATCCCTGATTTCTATTAGAAGACCTTCGCCTGAACTCAACCTAAACAAATAACCCAAAAAAAAAAGGTTCTACTGATTTATCTGCTTCACTGACAAGTCACATGAAGGCCAGGCATAGTTTAGTTTGGTTTTCTCATTTTGATGAATGTCGAGTTTGATTTTTAATACAAGATCCAAACCTTTTTTCCATTTTGAGGATAAAAGGTCCAAACTATAACAGTACCATGCCTAGAAAACCAACTACAAGGGAAGGCAATTTCCCACTTTAGTTTGGATCTGATCTATGGCATTTTTCCCATTTAGCAGTCACCAATGTAGTTCTATCAGATTTTGTGTTAAAGAACCAGAAATAAAAGAACATATAAAAACTGCTTCCCAGACATGGTTTTTCGGCACACATCTGCGAGTGAGGAAAAGGACTGAAAATTAATAAGAACTGCACCATGAACTAGAAATTCTTGGTTAAGAATAAATAGAAAATAATTATGCTGATTCCTTCAAGTAGAAACTGCTATTGAAGCCTTTTCTTTGAAATATGTAACTCGTCCAAAAAAACTTTTCAGACAACCAACAAATTGATGCAATTTATGTGCCTCCTTTAGTTGTTATACCTCATATTAATGTAATGTAAAGATAATTCCAGTAGCATTCAATATTATTGGCACTATGATTTTATCTGCCTCATTTAATTTTCAGACAGCACTGATATAAAGATAATCCCCAGAGTTTTCACTATTACTTGCATTATATAAACACACAAATTATTAACCTACTTCAGGAATTTATTTATAAAAACTTAAAATACCAGCTATTTTCTTTTATCAGGCCGAACTTAAAAGACCAGCTAATTGCAGCCCTAATCGAGACTAGTTATAAAGTACAGCAACAAATTTAAGGAATCGAGTAAGAAGCTTACTGGTATGCCATATTTTTCTGCATTTCAAAATAGAAAAAGAAAACAATCTAAAAGTTGGGCATGGGACAGTAAAATACAAATCTTTCAGGAATTTCATACATACCTCCAGCGACGACAAATTGGACAAAGGATCATTGCTCCTTCTCGTAGTGTGATTGGATGAAGACCTCCTAGCAGCTGCTGGATCGTTTGGAGGGGGAGGAAGAGCAGTCCTGATTTTCCCTGTAACACCAGGTGGTGGAGCTAGAAGAGGCTTTGATTTTCCACTTCCAGAAATCCCACCCGATAGCCCAGCAGCTGAAAGCATACCAGTTCCACTGGAAGGTTTGGGCTTCACATTTATCCGAATTGTTTCACCTTCCTAATTTTCAGAAAATCAAGGAGAAATCAGTTGACATTGCCCAAAAGGTGACTACAACAACCAGGATTCCATCATGTAACTAATCACGTTATTGGAACATCTCATAAGGAAACAATTGCAAGTGAAACATAGATAGTATAACAACGAAAAATACAACTATCACGGGCATAAGCAGAGCAACAATTTCTCATGATTTAAGCAAAGGGAACCATAAAGTATAAAGGCAATTAGCATCAAACTCAACATATTCGTTCTTTTTTACCAAATAGTTAATTGAATTATAAATAACTCTGCAGTCCCAGTTTCAGCAGCAAAAGATAATTTTCCCTTCCAAGGTTTACACACAGTGGCAAGCTGCTAATGCTTGCACATACAATGGTTGAAAGAAAGAAAAACCAATAAGTTAAAGAATTTATTTTGTAAAGAATTATCAATACAAGAGGCAGCAACTACTGGTAACCATCAGAACAACAGTTACACCATAAGGCACAGAATCATATAAAAGCATTGACCTGAACAGTTTCACACTTGTTATGATGAAACCAGATCTCTAAACAACACTATGGAAGCATCTCCATCAGAGCTTGGACCAATTAATAGAAACAGTGTCTGTGCAATCCACATGATGCATCTTTAGAGCTCACATGGTTGTTGTTTCTTAGAAAATTCGTTCCAGCAAAACTTTCAAGTGTTTTTTCTCCATTTAAAGCAGTAATTCCCACATGAAAGCAAAAGAAGATCCCTAAACCCCTCTCCCAAATCCAACATAAGGCATAGAATTGTAATTTGAATTAGTCATGCATTCATCATTTTGCAAGTATTTCAGCAGCAGTTCTCATGCTTTTCATTCTATATACAATTTCTACAAGATAGTCTTCAAATATCTTCCATTTTTTTTTACTGAAAATTGTACATGAAAAATAGTCCTTTTCATTAGAGTCTGGTACACAGTACCCTACTGCTGAGAATCTATAGACTTAAAAGGGCAACCCAGTTCAGGGTATTGATACCAACATCCCCTTATATGTCAAGAGTCTACCTGTCATCCTGCGATCTACAATTACATCAAGGAAGTTAGGAAATACATATCTCAACAATGTTAATGGCCATATTTTTCTCTTCATGGCATAACGTCATGAATGTAGGCAATTTTATCACAGGAAGGTTGATATCAATAGTCAATAGATCATAGTAACAGGAAATACAATCAGTTATCAAATCCGGCCGAACTGTTGCAGCTTATCCATATAAAAAATAAGAATGAAGAGGATATCGAAACCATTTTCACACTTACCAACTCGTTTACTTCACTATTAACTACATGAGAACAGTAGGAACGGCATCGAATAATCTAACCAGAACCAATGAGAGTGAGGAAATGCAGAATTGGTAAGAACTGTGAAACTTCTTCGTTCGAATCAAACTACCTGACAGCGTCATGGAGGAGACTGCATATAATGAATAGAAGACAGTACCTTCAATCTGTGATTTACCGCAGGGTGAATATCAATGTGGCTATCGCTAGCACTGGCATCATCGCCAGAGGCCTCTTTATCATTCTCCCTCTTGACATACTTGTCGTGATCGGACAAAGCAACATTGAAATCGAAGGCCTCGTTCCTCTCCGCAAACCCCAGCCCGATGAAGGCGTGCTTCCCCCGGCCGTCCTCGATCTTCAGAACGAAGTACCTCGACGAGTCCAGCACCGTCTCGACGGAGCTCTCCCGCTGCCCAGGGTGAACGAAGCAGGCAGCAAATAGCTCGCCGGTGTTCGGATCCTCGAGCCGGATCTCGCAGCGGTCCTTACAGGAGACGACCCGGAGGCGGCCGGACCAGATCTTGTCAGACTGGAGCCACTCCCCGCACTTGTAGCCGCCAGAAGTTGGGCGGGGAGGGATCTTGAAGACGGATACCTCGCGTACCACGAGAAGCGTGTGCTCCAAGGATTCCTCGTCCTCGTCCACCTCAAACGACATTGCTGAATCTTCCCAGTTAGGTCCTGTCACTGACGATGAGTCTGGCGACTAATAAGCTGTAGAAGAGAACTTCCAATGAGAGGGAAAAGGGTTGGCACAGGATTGAAATTGAGGCTTTGGTTGCTGGGTTGGAGCGATCCAGCGATCGGTGTCTGAGAGTTGCAGAGAGACGTGGGCTCGATATCAAAGAACGGTGACAGGTCAACCTCACGGAAGGAGATCCCATGCCCCACCCCCCCTGCAATTTGACGGAACTGCCCTCAGTAATTTCCTAAAATCATCATAGACCCGGATAATTTTCTTGACTTAACAGGGTTAAAGCGGTGCAGTAGATCTAGTGGTTTAAAACTGGTGAATCTAAGATCTCTCTCCTTTTTCTGTCAAAGAATCCGACATCTCATATTGGAATCCTTTCCCACACTTGTATGAACCATCTGCACTCTTTGGGACATGCGAATTTGGCATGCTAGCAGGATAGTTCTTAGAAACCTGAGTTTGCTTTGATGCTGTCTATTGTACTAGATCTAACAGCAGCATCCTCACCCAGACCCAGATGCAGAACCAAGTCGATGATCGAGCTAAACTGGCTTATCAGTGATCGATCCACTTGAATGAGCATTGGAATTTTCAGAAATTGCTGAATCCTCTGTACAACCTCTTCGTGAGCCAAGGATTCATCTAAATGTAGGAATTGTTAGACGCAAAGACGCAGCATAGCAGAGCTGAATCATAAAGAAGGAACCAGAAAGGAAGAAGAAAGATTCAAGAATGTGGGGGATATTCACGGCCCACGAGAATGAACTCGAAACTCAGAGATGGAATTACGCAATTCTTCCTCCAGGATCAACAGTTCTTCAGTACGAAGACGGTAAACTAAAGATTGCAGCTTTCAATATCAACCAGGGAAAGCTGTTACTACATGACAATGTAATGAAATATTACACCACTGATACAATATAAATAAATCGCTAGAGAATTTCCACAGCTCCTGCTATCTCATTCTAGAACACCGCCCGGGCATTGAATCCGTGCTTTCAGAAACAGACAGGCGTGAAAACTGAATCAAATGCATCGAGGAATAACTGAATTCTCATGATAAAGAAGAAAAGCATAGGGTAATGGAAATAAATAGCCTTAAAATGAATTCAGAGCCCCGCTGAGACTAGCCCGTGCAGTGTGACAATGCCAATCAATATATTTTCTTCATTGATGACAGGCAAAAACTGTACAGGTGAGGGTGGGGATTCCATCTTCCTCATTGCTTCAACTGCCATCATCTCTGGGCTTGTGGTTCTTGGGTTCCTGAAACACCAGAAGGAAAAACAATCTTGTAAGCATTTGCTTGTGATGTTTTGGACAAGAAACATGCCTCAGAGAAGTGTCACCAAAACTATGTAATTGTCTATCTGCTTCTTTTCAACGTGTACTTAAGATGCACTTAAATGGGAGCATAATTTGTTATAGGGAGCATGCTGTTGTTAATCATGCATTTTCAGTATACGTGTTCCCAGAACCATCAATTTAAAGTCCAAGTTTAACCAATCTGTGCTCAGGAAGCTGAACCAGGCTATCAGGTCTCTCCAAAATTGTTGCTATTGTTCCCATCAGGATTAATCTGGCACCTTCCTCTTCTTCCCATATCCATAGGACGGTGGAATTCTGCAGTGGGACCCACTGAATCACCTGCCTCTTGCATGAAATGTCACAGGTTCGGCATGGTCTCTTAGAACCAGACGGATCCTCCTGTTCTTATAAGTGGCTCTCTTTGGGTCTTTATTATTTCTTAGATATTACTCTTTTAAATCACCGACCAGCTTTCCCTCAGTTTAACCAGGAATTCATGCTGGGCCTATCTGAAGTTAGAATCTGGTTTAGTGAGCAGCTTCCTGTACTGATATCAATTTCAGATACCTGTTGCACATTTCCCCAACAGTAAGCTTGAAGATGCCCTCCCCACTTGCTTTAAGAGTCCGCCGAAGATCACCATCAGTGAAGGTTCCAATTAAATGGTATGCCTCATCAATTACAAGTAGGCACCCACACCCTTTGCTTGTAAGTTCCACCAGCTGGTCCATTATCAAGTCTCCTTCCCTGCACAAAGGGAGTTCATCTTGCTTCTTCATGATGTCTTTTACCTACATCAGTCAAAAGCAGGCCATCAGACATTGGACTTCAGATTTCGATGAACAAAAAACATCAAAGGGGCATTTTTGTTAAATGCCCATCACATAAAATGAACTGTAAACTTCAGGCAAGAACCAGATTAATGGTTGAGCACGAGCCCTGAAACTCACTAGGAATGTAATCACATCGATAAAGAAAAGTCAGCCTACTACACCAACACTTTAGGTGTAAATCCTTATGCAACAACCTAAATTCAAGTTTTCTTAAAATTCCACCAAGTAGCCTGGTGAAATTTTTTTAAGTAACAACATAGGAATGGGGTTTTTCAGTTGTTCTTATAGTTGGAAGTCATGCTTCTGAGGTAAGCAATTGAAACTAAAGAGGATAGTGACTGAAAGGTTGAAAAAGAAATCACACAAGATCATATCATGGAAACAAAATAAGCTCAGCCCAGCAAGCAATAAACACTAATCCTCAATGCAACACAAACAAGATTATACCCTTTTCCCTCTCTTGACAATTTTGTTCAATTTTTACCATTCTCCAGAGGTGGCAGCATTCCAAGAATTAGTTGGACCGATCCCTAGCAGCTATTTTACCCCCACAAGCAGAACGAAATTGGGATAAGAATTTCAATGACAGCCCATGACTGTTACAACAATGTCAATCGCAATCCACATTACAAAATGTAAATTCGCCATACCCAACCTTGAAGATAAGGCTCTTCCCGATCCTCCCAGCAGGATGATTTGCAGCATAAGCCTCCTTGGACAGATTCTTTGCCCCCATCAGAGCGATTGCTACCGTGTCCCCGAACACCATCTGAATAGCGGTGGAGGTCACAGGAGCAAGATCAAACGGACAGAGCTCCCGTTCGAGGGGCAGCCACACGTTCATGTCGCAGCAGCCCTTCAGGAGGCTCTCCTCAGCGGAGGTCACGGAGATCAGGAAGGCACCCTTGGCACGGGCGCAAGGGACGAGCCGGAGGAGCTCCTCAGTATTGCCGGACTTACTGAAGAGCACGAGGACATCGCGGTCCGTAAGGATCCCGATGTCCCCATGGAGGGCATCGACGGGAGAGAGGAAGGCGGAGCGAGTGCCGAGGGAGACGAGGGTCTGGGAGATCTTGTGGGCGACGAAGCCGGACTTTCCGACGCCTGTGAAGAAGATGGTGCCGCCGAGGGAGGAGAAGCGTAGGAGTGCCTTGGTGAAGGCGAGGGTTTGGGAGAGGTCGAGGTGCCGGAAGAAGTAATTGAGATGGCCCTGCTGGGCCTTGAAGAGGTTCAGGAGGGTGGCCTCGTCGATGGGTTCGGCCGGCTTGAGATCGCCGGAGGAGGAGGAAGGAGGTGAAGGGAGGCCTATGGACAATGCGGGCAGGGAACCCATTTTCTTGATCGTCCGTCTGCAGAGGAGGGAACTGAGGAGACCCAGAGGACAGATCTGTAGAGGGAATTGCCGTGACTGCATCATCCTAAACTATTGATCCATGGGCGAGAACGAGATCTGTGTCGGTGGATTGGAAAAAGATTCTTGTTTTATTATATTGGTCATTTTCCCACTTTTCCGGCTACACAAAACGATCCAATGCACTTTGGTACATCAACTTCCTCTGTTATGAACAGGCACACTGCCCGTTAATCTGATAGAGTCGGTTTTCAACCCACCCTTGCTATCGAAATGGAATTTTGGGTTTCTCGAGCAAAGTAAAGGGAATTCTATGGAATCCGACAGTTTTTTATTTTTTTTTGTTTCAATGTCAGCTCTGATGCAGGATAGAGGAGTTGGTCCTAATCTTTAGGGCACGAAGTAAATTAAAAGAATAATATTTGGTTCAAAACTAAATAGGTGTAAATAGCCCACCAATAAAAGAAAATGTAACATACTACTTAAACTATTTGCTTAACCATGAACTCGAAGATCAATTCATACAACGATTCACTTGGATCAAGGGACGAATAGGAGACTTTGGGAAACTTGAATCACTAAATAATGGGTGCAAATAAGGCTTTGATTCGAAAAACTCGGCTCGAATAGAAAATGATCTAATTTTAAACGAAGAAGTCCGATGATAAGAGGAATGACGAAGAAATTATAAGAAATTATTGACATCCTCATTAATAAATATTTATTTGTCTTGATTTTCGGTCTCTTTAGTCAAATATCAATCAGTGAGGATGTTATTCCATTATCTTGGTATTCAACATTTTGACCTAGATATCAATTAGTACGGATCTCAATAATTTCTTGCACTTCCTTCATCATTACTCTTGTCATTAGGCACTATCCGTCTAAGATTAGATCATGCTCTAGTCGGGTCGGGTTTTTGAATCAAAACCTCATTTGCAAGCTCTTTGCCAGCTCGGTTGTAGCATGTTCGCCCATTAAAACTGGACATGAGCTGGGTTCAGAACGTACTGGTCCACTACTGACATCACGGGTGCTTCCTCCTTTGCCTCGATGACATTCACGTTGATCACAGTTCACTCGTCATTCGGGCCGGGTCGGGCGATCTATGCCGATCCACTGCGACCATACCGAATTAAAATGTGCGGAAGAAATCCAATCTTGCCCTTGACTACTCTATTCCATAAATCTCGCATCCCGTTGCCACTATCCTGCCAGTCCCACCGGCTTCACTTCCATCGTTGGCTCGTCGCCTGCTCATTTTATTTATATATATATATATATTATGACGTCATCGTTTATATCATATATACACATATATATATATATAATTATCCTGCGCTTAACATAGTAACGAAAGACACGTGACGAAATGGTCGATTTAATGGAAGACAGCTATCAGACGTACGCGTACGGGGGCGAATATCCGGTTTAATCGGCTTTGGAATATCTCAAGCTCGAATTTATTTTTAAATTAAAAAATTGTTTACTAAAATAAACACAATTTAATCAATAAATTCTACCATAGTTTTTAAAACCGGACCGGGCAGGAAACCAGTGTAGGCATGGGTTCATGGGTCGAACCGGAGTTCAATGGATTGAATCGTATATTTAATAAATAAATAATAATATTATTAAATTNATAAATATTATATTAAATAAAAATTTAATATAAAATGTAATATGTACATTATAATAGATTTTTTTTTAATTTTAAGTCGACTGGTTTTCTCATAGGTTCAATTAAGTTTATCGATCGGACCAGAAACCGGCCGGTTCAATTGAAGTTTTTCTCTTTGAATATGCAATTGGATTTTTTTTTTGTAGAAACTGGACCCAGTGAGTAGCCGGTTGGTTCCCAGTTAACCCGGTTGAACCGACCGACCTATTCCAGTTTTTAAAACTATGAACTCTATTATTACCGATGTCCTTGAATGTGGAAAGAGTTGACCTCGGTTGCTTGTCTCTGAAGTCTTGATTTAATCGACCAGATCACCATCATGTATAGGAAGACGGGGGTGATGAAATTTGAACTGGTTCCAGCACAATGTATGAGAAAAAAAATTTTCAATTAAGATTACTCTCTTATTTTATGATATGTTTGATGGGTAGTTAACACATGCCCACGTAATATATTATGTCGGAATTGTGGTAAAAATTATCATTTTTTTACTTAAATTATATATATTTTAAAGTAATTTTTTTAGTTCTATATATTTAAATTTATAATATATTTAAGTTCTATTTTTAATTATTTAGTTACATAATATTTAATAGCATCCTATGACATAACACGTTAACAGAATTTACGTCACGTTCTCGTAACATATTAGTCAAAATTTACCGTATTAGTATATCATGTATAGTTGTTAAACGGGAAGGGCCGGCCTAAAACCGGCTTGTCCAAACCCAGAACTAACCCAAGCCACCCTTGACTGGCCCATAACCGCTCGTATTGGTTGAGGGTTAGTTACGAGCCGGGTCAGTAATATAGATCTATTGAACCATAACCGATCCGAACCATTAACCTATTGAACATGTTCGGAATCGTTAAGAAACCGGCTTGGACCGTGAACTGTAGCCCTCCATTCGCCAAATGTCGCAATCTCCTACACTTTGTTGAAAAATCAATTGTCATAAATGAGCTAGACATATAATCAAAGTACTGTTCATCACATCATATCAAAAATAATGTTCATCTATTCAATTAAAACATGGTTCGGAGACAATGTTCACATATCAAAACATTGTTCATAAGTACTATTCACTAATCAAAATACTATTTATATGAAAATAAATGTTTTTTAATTTTAAAAATATGGACGGTTCACCGGCCAAATTAGCTCGGACCGTTAACTGGTCCATTTATAAATAGTTCAGGGCCGATTCATATTCGCATGAACCATAACCCGTAACCGGACTGCCTCGTTAAGTAAACGGGTCAAATTGTAACCAAATTTAATGGTTCCAGCCCATTTTGAACCAACCTAAACTACACTTTTAACAACACTAATATCATGTCAACAACATATCATCATATATTATGTCATGAGATAATGACCATAGTAGTACAGTAAATATTATGATTTAAATATAAAATAAAATAAAATATATTTTTCTAAAATATATTATTAAAAGAATCAATTTTAAATATATTAAAATTAAATGTAAAATAATAATAATAATATATAATTCTTTTACTTAATTATTCATGAATATTATTATCTACCCAAAATATTATAGGGTATGAGAGGAGAGAATAAATGACTATAGAATTACACCGACAATTGTGGAGCCCCTCGCCCCACGCTATCTCTTAATAGTAAATCGAAGCCCATCTGTGAGGCGGCAGAACCTTCGTAAGTTTATCCCATATAAAGGAAAGAGGGAGGAAAAGGAATATGATCCAGTGGGCTCTCCATGAGAGATAGCAGGCCACTAAAAGGAATTTCCTGTTAATAGCTACTGACCTGAAAGCTATGCAGGCGATCGACCGGCTCTGCTCCGCTCCCGAAATCAACTCGTTTTATTAATAGAAACTAAGCGCCCTCTCCTTCTCTCCTTATATATACACGCACACAGATGAAACCCCCCTTTGCTTAGCAAAACAGGAGGGCCAAGGAGAGAGTCGCACGACGAACTCAGAACAGGGTAACGAAGATGAAGAGAGACGCCATGGTAGCAACCGCGCTGGCCGCGGTGGTCCTGATGGCATCCGTGGTTTGGACGGCGGAGGCGCTGTCGGAGTGCGCGAAACAGTGCATGCCGGTGTGCCTGAAGGAGGATGCTAACATGGGCGCTTGTGAGACGGCCTGCGAGGCCTACTGCGACCAGGTCGAGGGAAACACCGGTGGCCACAGGATCTTCGACAAGTCCATTTTCCACTGACGGCTTACGTCGAGAGGGACTACAAGTTTATATATATATATATATATATATATATTCACAGGATACTGAGATGTCTCTTAGAAACATTGTCGCTGAATGTCTTCTCACTGGGCATGCATGTGGGCAATCACCAATCACCATTATTTTCTTCCTCCTGTAATTTCTTTCTAATTTTCGTTGACGTCAATTAGACTTGTGATTAAATGCGTGGCATTACAACGAAGAAGTGCTACATTAATTGAAAGTTGCAAGATCTGTATATGTATACAGAATATCTACACAAGAAGTTTGTAAGTCATTAAGATTTTCCATGGATCATTATCATGGCAGAACTTGTCCTGATCAGACCTATCACAAGCCGAGATCAACATTGAGAAGGTGTGTATGATCGGTTTCTTCCTGCACAAGCCGATATATACGTCCTTCGGGGCTGCCACCGACAGCCCTCTCCTCAGTTCCGTCGGATCCTTGCGACTGGCTCGAGCGTAAGATAATGGCTTCCCTTCTGTAATCCCGCCATTACTCCATTGATCAGTAAATCACGCCTACAGTCATCGATCCTCCTCTCGGTTCATATTGAACTTTTACAGTCTACTGATGCAAATAAATTTTGGGATGGATCGGAGGAGTCATTTGATTACTCCTAGGATAAATCTGGCGTAGTTGATCTGAAACTCGAATAAGATTGTGAGCGAGAATTCGAGTCCCCTTTGTCTTTCTATGGCATCCAACCACGAGGAAGCGAATAGTGAGCTGTTCGACTCACCAGACTATCCGACAAAATTGTTACCGAGGATCACCAATGTAGGTATGGGAGGGAGTTGGAACACGTATACAGCTGTGGTACACAGAGATAAGAGACCTACTGAGATATATACCCGAAAAATTACAAAGAAGACAACGTCTCTGAATGGTCTTATCATCACCTGCGTTGCTAAAATTCCTTCCTTCTGTACATATCATTTGACTGTGTTCTAAACTAACATCACCAGAAAGGGAGACCCCAAAAAAGTATAGAACAGACAGTGATCAACTCATGTTATTCTGCTAATTGCCTTCTCATCCCTCTCCCCGATGCTTCCTATCTTCGAAGGTTGGACGAATTGATCACAGTTCTCGGGCATGGACAGAGGTCCCGAATCACTTCCCATGTCCAACATCGGGGACTCATTGGTTAGAGTAGTGGTTCGGCCCTTGGACGACCTAGTGGATGATAGTGAGGACCCGCCAACAGAGGATTCCTTGGATTTCTTCCTCCGGGACTTCTTGGGGACGTCTGGCCTTGCCGGAGACGAACTCTCAAGGTCTGCTGTCTGGCCGGATGTCCTGGAAGCCCCGTCAGCCAAGTCCCTTGCATGAGACTGGGACCCTTTGGCAGATCTCCGGGACGACTGTCTCGATTTCTCGGACTTCAACTTTGTTGGGGATTCCAGTGATGAATTGGCCGTGGTGGTGGCGGAGGAGGACTGCCGTCTAGATGATTTCGGAAGCTCCAGAAGGTCTCGGTCTGTAGAACCACATGGCTGTATTGAACCGCCTCTTCGGGCCAAATCTGAAAAAAGAAAACGGTGTCTTGTAATGCAACAACATAACTACAATATCAGGAATAGAAATCTCATCGAGTTTTTCAAATAAGACAGTGGTACCTTCAGAGTTCCACTTGGGAGAACCACCTTCCTTTGGATTCACCGGAGTGCCGAGAGGTGCTGACGAAAATCCGGACGGCGATTTAAAATCATTCATCTGAAGAATAACTCTATGTCATCAGCAACTTCGGAGCATATTAGATTTTAGATTCTGTGCTCTATACAAACAGAAGCAAAATAATGCTGCAACTATCATCGATCAGAATACTAACCCAGCTTGGAGCCGAATTGGTGGAAGATGGACTATCCCATCCAATGTGGGCGACATGCTTCACGTCCGTCGGGTACCCTATCTGGATTTCTCGCTCTTTCTCATTATCTGCAATCAATTGCGAACAGCTTCTTCACTATCACCAAATATATCCAACATCCGTAGGGTTGTTATGAAGGCATTTGAATGGTGGTGCCACAGATTCGTTCTTTGGCTGCTTCTTTAACTTGATTTATAGAGCATAAACATCAATTTTCAATCTGTCAAATCGGGAATCGACTTCACGGAGATCCTCCTCGATAACGAAAACGGGGAAAGGGGACATTGGAAGAGATCGATTGAGGTAGATTACCGAATATCTGAGAAATGTATCTCAGGCCCTTTACGAGGCCCTTCATTTTAATCGACATATTCCCACGGGCGAAAGTATCAAGACGAGCTCAGCGTGCGAGCTCCAAGTTCAGTACTTTCACTCTGATTCTCCAAAGCACATATTCCAGCTCCAAAATAAACCAAAGTTTCTTTGAAAAATCTGATGGACAAGAAAGAAGACCAGAGGTACAGAACAAGTCAGCGTTCAATATGCAAAATATGCCCACTAAAACATTGTCAATGCTGTCATTATCAGATGGAAGAGAATCTTTTACCGTAGATGGGGCGAGGAAGAACTCTTACAAAGCGCCAATGAAACCGTAATTAATTGGAAGAGGATCAAAGCGTGACTAGGCGATGATGGCAGCTGAATTTTGGGTGTTGTGGGTGTGATAATACATATTTTTTGGTTTAAAAAAACCAGAAAAGGGATGGGAAAATGAGCGTCCAGGAGGCTTTAGTATTAGGAACTTTCTTTTTCTAAAAGGAAAGAAAAATTAAGCTTTGGGTCTTGAGGGGTTAATTTTCGGTGAGATTGAGAAGACCCAAGTGGCTGTTCAAAGCTAAGTTTTCGTTGAATCTGATGGCAATGCGTGCATGGCTTGCTGCAAGATCAAGAACCCAGTCAAGAACGACAACCAGGGGCCGATCGAGGTTTCAGGGAAGCGAACCCAACGTTTACGAGATTCTAAATTTAGAGGGTCTGTAACTGCTCTCTCTTACTCGTGCGCGTCCAGCACTTTATTACAGCTGTTGGCAAATGTCAGGACGAAGCACCAATTTGGATGATCGAGCCTCTTTTTGGAGTGTTCGATTATTAGCTAAATTCTTTCCTCAACATTCATTTATATACTGATTATTATGCTTAATGAAAGTTGTCACTGTCGATAAGATAAACAATAATGTAATCACTTTGACCCGGTAAATAATTTGACAACAACTAAAACAGAACAATGCAAATGTAGGGGACACGGTCTAGCTGTTATGATATTGCAGCAGTGGCCACTACCTCAGGCCCAGCTCCGAGTACAGCTCTGCTGCCTCGGCCACCGTCACTGGCTCACCGCTGCCGGACATCCACCTCTAGTGATGCCTACTTACATCTCTCCAAGCCGTTATAGAGCCACGGAAAGAAGCTCCAGGCACGACGATACAAAAATCTTATTGATGAGGTCGATCATACAGACGACCAGCTCTTTGGGCCGTGGTGAGCACGAATATCAGAATCTCAATCGACAAATATATAAATATATGACTTCTACCAGTAGAATATGACCCAGCCTTTGGAGGGCGGTACACCAGCTAAACTGATGGAGTATTTGATGCACGTATTGACTAGTCATCTTAAAATCTCCGGCACACACGCGTCACTCGAGGTTGCCTTTTAATAAGGTTCCAATTTCAAAAACACTAAGCCAGTGGATCCAACTCTTTATGTCTCGTAGCTGAGGTATTTCCACAGATCGTGGCTAGACCCAATCGAGGGCTGAGGAGAGAGAGAGAGTTCCATAATGAGTCGGACGGTGTTGTGTTAACAAGTCGAAGGACAAATGTTGGAGATGAGAGATCAAAGCTAAAACTTGACTAATACAGCAGATATGTGATATGTATGTATATGATGATTTATGAAGTCAAAGCTATTTTAGGGCATTTTGTGCGGTCCAAGCAGAAGCAGTGTACAAGCTAGTGTCCTTCCACCCCAGCTTGAGCGTTCCATCCCCTTGCATAAGACTGTACCCATGAGCCGGCGGGAACATGTTAAGTATAAGCTGTGCCTGGGCCATGGCGTTGGCGCTCATTGGGATCTGCTGGAAGCTGCTGGCTCTCCCGATCAGCTCGTTCCTCCAGCTCTGAAACTTGTCTTCCCCGCTCCTTGCTGGCCCGCCGATTGCCAGTATGTTGTTGATCTCCCGGCGCAGGAGGCCGTGCTCGACCTTTTGCCGGTTGGGGTCATCGGGCAATAGGTATTCCCCAAGGGAATCGAACACGGTCGAGTAGTAGTGGAGTGACCCCACGAATCGGTCAAGGAAGGAACCCCCGTGGGTGATGTCCTGCTCTACTAGTGTTATCACCCGAGGTGCCAGCTGCTCCAGCAGCCTCATTGTCTTCCAGTTGGGTCCAACTACGTCGTAGAGCGAGTGCTGGAGCCAGTGCACCGCCAGAGCCTCTCCTCTCCTAACCCTAATTGCCGCTGGGTCGAGCTCGCCGAACTTCCTGGCCACCGGGTGGAACTCGAATGCTGTCCCGAGCCTCCTGGCGAAGTTGGAGAGCTGCTTCCCTGTCTCTGTCAGGAGGTCGGCCGAGCTCCCAATTCCTGTCATGGTGACCAGCTGGGGAGGACCCTCCATCCGGGTCGCCAGGATGTGGAAGAGCGCCGGCCACTGGAGGCCCTGCAGGATGTCCAAGTCGATGATGTGAACCCGGTCCTGCTGATGGAAGGCCTCGAGGATGGCCTGGTTGGAGGTGAAGTGGGCGAACTTCACGAATGGGGAGACGCTGTTCAGGACCTGGAACACGGAGTGGATTCCCTCGTAGTCGACCAGAGGGGAGCAAATCCCGAGCCACGAGTTTAAGACCCGGCTCAGCATGGCCATGGCGAAGTAGGCGACGACCCTCTCGGCACACGACGGGCTATACGGAGATGCCATTTGGGTTAGCTCGAGAAGTATCCGGTACGCTTCGCCAAGGTTATCAACAGAAATAGAAACCGCACACTCTAAGAGAAGGGTTATGAGGCTCAGTCCATGCTCATCTACCCGACTCAACCCTCTATTATCACACTCGCCAGAGTCGTAACTGCAGGCTAGCTCATCATTGCTCCAATGGAACGTGTTGTTACCGTTATTGGCTCCCGCATCCTGATCCAGGTGATCTCTGTGGGCAGATCTCCCCAGGCCGGAGTCTTCAGACAACACCGTCATCGGCTCGGTCAGCAGGATCTCATTTCCGGTATCCAGGTCATTGTCGAGTTGCTTCGTGACCCGTTCTACCCACTCTGGGAGCTCGGTCTGCTCCAGATTCTTACCGCATCTATTCTCGATGGGCACCGGCGCCTCTGACAACGAGGTTGAGCTGGAGACCGGATCATTAGCCATGCCTAGGTTGTCGTAGTCCCATGATTCATGGGGCTGGATCATATCGAGGGCCTTGTGAATTATATCAAGTCCCCCTCTCATCAAAGAGCTGAGCCAAGATAAACAGGCAAAAGAAGTAAAGCACTCTGAAAGAACGAAGAAAGAGAGGGATGGTGAGGAAGGGAGAGTGGGACTGGGGAAGGTTTCCTCCGTGTCCTTATAGAGGTGATATCTCGTTCCTTCCCTTCCACTTGCATCATAATATATAAATATATAAATATATATTAAAAAGGAAAATAATTTTTTTTGGGTAAAGGAAAACAATATATTTTTTTGCGCCACCTGCGTATGGAAAATGAATGAGAATGGATATGTAAATAAATAAAAATATACCAATTATGCACATTTGTTATTCATAAAAATTGAATCAAAAATATAATTTTAATAAAAAATTTAATATTAAGGCATTCGATTGATTTTTGCTAATATAAACTTTAGACAAGTTGGCCCAATAATGACTAAACCATAAAATTTTTGAACCATTTCAATTTATCTATGGTGTGTATATGTGTGTGTGTATATATATATATATATATTAGTTGGATGAATTTTTTGAAGATGAGAGAGGAGGAGGATGACGAAAGGACTGACCAGAGAAAAAGTCTGGTCTCTGGTCGTGCGGGAATGGGAAATTCTCGTCCCACATTCTTAATTAATTCCACCGCCGGGCTCGGCCGGCATGGCCCAGACACGCACAAAGTGACTAATCACTAGACCTGCCAAAATTCAGTCCGACACCATAATACTGTACTTGAGCCCGGTAATTTTATAGGGTATATTGGATCCGATGATCTTGAGCTGAATCGACAGATATTTCGATTATAAAAATTAAAAAAATCTTAATAGACTATTAGATAATATCAAATGATCGAAAAAATATTTTATAAGTTTACTTATAGTTACAAATAAATCACGATTAAGAAGAATTATACCCGCATGATTTGCCATCAATACTAATAATTGAGTTCTGAAAAGAACCACGTCATGCTGATGTTTCTCAATTATATTTAACTCAGGTTTTCCGAGGGGGCTTGGATGCAGTTGAACTTCGGCTTCACCTTTAAGACCAGGTGATCTTAATATCATCCTATGATCCTCATCAGAATTTTGGCAAGGTCCATATGGTGACTTCATGAATCCGTTGGATTGATTGCGTGCATAAGATCAGTCCGGATCAATAGGTTGACCCAATATATTATCGTGCTGGGATGCACAGGTTAGATACTTATCGGGCTGCCCCACCCTGACCACTTAAAAACTACAGTTATGAATTTTTTTTAAATTAAAATTAAAATAATTATGAGAAAACTCAATTAAAGCTAATTAGCACTTTTTTCTCCCCCTCTAATTCTATTAATATAACTAAATGTATTAAATGTAGTTTAATGGTATTACTTTGATATTTAATATAAATAGTTTTCTAAAAATAAAAAATTAATATTCGTGTTACTGTACCGGCGCGACCCCATATTTTTTTGGCATGGAACGCCCATCAAATTGTTGGACCGTGCCAGCCCCGCCCTCAAAATTGGCTGACCCAATAAGCATTGGGCTAGGCTCGGTCTTATCGTGCCGGCCTGGGCCAGAAATTGCCAGCTCTATCGAAAACGGTCATAGGCCCTGCCCGGTTTCATCTACCCGGTTGGACCTCGACAGCCTAATAACCGGCTGTTTCTTAAAATTCGTAACGAACCCACACAAACCGGTCTCAAGCCGGTTCAGTATAAAAATAGAAAAAAATTGAAAGAAAAAAAATGCAAGCCCTAGTTTGCCACTCCCTCGCGCGGGCACTGCCGGTGATCCTTTATTGCGGTGTCGCTGAGTTCTTCGTCCTCCTCTCTTCGATTGTGGCACGAGTGGTAGGAGAAAGGTTAATCCTCTTCTCTCTTCACTTGCCTTCAAGTTCGAGTTTTGATTGCTAAATCATCCCCTCCCTAGTTACCGAGTAAGTTGTTGGTTCCCGTACTCTTCTCGAATGTATCAAACCGAGTTTTAGAATTTCCCGTCCTTATTTTGCCTGTTGATACCATAAGTTTTGGTTGCTGAGGTTGTATCTATCACCCAGCTACTGTTTTTCATAGTCGTAGCATTTGTGGGCGTTGCAAGTGAACAATTTTCAGATTATGTTAGTACTTTTGCTGCAGTGTATGTGATAGGAAGATTTTTGAAGATTATCAAAACAATAGCTTGCAAGGCCTTAGGAAAAAAAAAATATAGAAATCAGGAAATGAGCTGCATTGCATGTGTTAGGAGCAAGATAGATTTGTTTGGTTTGTGGCTTGTGCTGAATATGGAGTTGTAAATTTGTCAGGCGCTGCTCAGTATTGGAATAGCATGCCAGCTATGGCAGAGGGGACCAGTATTTCGGAAGCTGGAGGAGTCCTGAAGAAAAGGAAATTTGGGAACAAGAAGTACGGAAAAGCAAAGAAAAAATTGAAAGTGTTTCAGGGCACAGGTGAAAAGGTTAGGGTTGACAGGAGGATGAAGAAACTATTCCGCAAGCGGGCAAAAGAATATAATTCTGATGATGATGATGATGATAAATCTGCCTCAAGTAAGAACTACAGTGCTTACTCTAAGAGGAATGAGTATGACAAAAGAAACTTAGAAGCTGACAAATTGGATGAGGAACCTGAACTGTCAGAAGACGAGGATGAGGATGAGGATGAGGATGAGGATGAAGATAACGAAGTTCTTCCTGCCATTACAAAGTTTGCAGAAGGCTGCAGAGCATTCAGGGTGGCGTTCAAGAGTATCATAAAGAAGAGTGCTTCTGATGATGTTCTTGTAAGTTCTGTATGGTATTTTCCTAATGATCATGGAAGAATAGAGCTAGTTAACAACCTTTCAAAAGAAAAATAAAAAAGGGGCTAGTTAACAATATCATTCTGTTGCAGGGTCCAATATTATCGGGGCAGAAGAAACTTGTTGCTCAAAAGCTTGCTGAAGAGGAATCTGAGAAGAAGCTCAAGGGTGAGGCGAAGAAGGAAAAACTCTCGGTATATGAATAGCTCTGTTGTTTGAATTGAATGTTATTGTTTGCTGTCTTTCTTTTCCATTTGGTTTTATACATATTTAATACTGGCTACTTATTACTCTTTAACAGATGGGAGAAAAGGGGCATGTTAAGCCTGCTAATTATTTGGATACCCATGAAAAGTTTCTCATGGGTGTTGCTACCAAAGGAGGTATGCAAACCTATTCCTTTTTTCTTAATATGCATCATGATATATAAATTGAAGAGCTATCTTGCTTAGACTTACTCTTCCTTTCTGAATCTTGGCCAATTCCATGCTGCGGTTCCAGTGGTCAAGTTATTTAATGCGGTAAGCTTTTGAAAACAATATTTGAGTGTGTTATATAGCACCAAATGTTGTAGCAAGAGGCATGATCCTTCTAGTGTGATCCTTATTCTGCAGGTTAGCAAGGCCCAAAGTACACAGAAAGGATTGAATCCTGCATCATCAAAGGATGAAAAAGGTTTGACATCTGTTATGTTAATCATGTGTATGTTGTATCATCGATCTATTCTAGAACATTGCTCATACATTTATTAGTTTTTGTATATGATTCTCCTTGAGGATTTCGAGTTGGTAGGTGGAAACCTTTTGCCGGGCGGACATTATTAGCTAAGCTTCCATTGGGATAGTCAGAACTGATAACTACCTGGGATCTTGAGTAACTATAATAGGATTCCACAGGTTCAACTTTGTAACAAAGACACTTTTGCAGATAGACCCAAAGTGTATTTTTAATCAACAAATCATCGAATTATGTAAACCATGTGTCCAAAAAAGGGAAAAAAAACTGAAGGGAGTGTCTGTTATCATTGATGACTCAGGCACTCCACTAAATTCTGTGAGGGTGATGTGAGCCCTCTTGGAACTTCCTGTAGAACTTTGATAAGACTTATCAAACTGAATCTGGAAAAGTGTACTTATTGAAGGATGAGAATGAGAGCATAGTAATGATTTCCAAACTTGTTTCTGGTACTCTCGTAAATGTGTTCTGCATGGCAATCTGATTTATTCGTTTATATTGTGTATAAGGGAAACATTTCTAATTTGAGGGTGACTAGAAGCAAATTTCCTGTTCCTTTTGTTCAATATCAGTGGTTCACCATATTTTAATGTGAAATTCACCTCTGCATGGGTAAAGACATCACATGACTGGTGACTCTCAAACTTGTTGAGCTTTATAAACCTTACCTCAAGCACTTCCGCCTGTTCTCTGTGCTTTACAGCAATAAAGAAGAGGAGGAAAGAAGCATTCTTTACTGCACTAGGCAAACCAACAGCCTCATCAAGTGGAACTTCAGCAAAGGTCTCTTTCATCTTGTCTTTTGATTTGCCTGAACCACAATTTTTTCTTGTCTATATACATTCACGGGTATAATGATTTTGGGTTATTACCTGGTCACCTGAATATCAGGTCAATGCGTCAACTGGTACTGTGGGAAGTGAACCTCCTTCATGGGCTCCACTACGTGATAATTACATGCTCACGAATTCTAAGCTCAAGGATTGGGATAAGATGCAGGTAACAATAACACAAGTGTTTATTTTATTTTATTTGAATGCATTCAGTTTCCTCGCCGGCCTTTTCCTTGTTCCTGATATAAACGTTCTCCGCTGACGGGCTTCGTTCCTGATCCAGGAAACACATGAGGAAGAAGATATGGGGAAGGTGACGGAAGATAGTAGTTCAGATGGTGATGATTGAAAATCCTAACTTTAGAGGAGCTTTTGCAGAAACTGCCAGATGAAAATATCTTTTTAGTCAGTGAAGTTTTGGTTGAGAGCTTAGGATGATCCTATCCCACATCCCATCTGGAGAAAAGTTACCGTGTTCACATTTATAAATTTTTTGTATCAATACATTACTGCGATTATGGGTCTATTTTTTCCCCATTTACGTATTGTCTCTGCTTTTATGGTAATATTTTGATACAAATATTGATCATCTGCGGATTTACATCCCGTGTATCCCATTTGCGAATTACCTCATCTGGCGTCGTCGAGCATGATGAAGGGAACCAGGAGTCCAATCAATGGTAATATGACTTCCTCATCATTAATTGAGGGTTACGGGAGAGGTGAAGGAATGGTTATGGACGCGGTGGGTGAGGGGATCAGAGATTTGCTTTTGCAGGTATCATCAATGTGTATGTATGAATCTTTCGAAGGTGAATATGAGGCTGTCTTACCACTTACAGGAAAGCGGATCGAATTCGACCAGGAATCGAGAGTTATCTGATTATTGACCTGAGGACTGCGAGCGAAGGGGCCGAGGAAGAAGACCTCGAGGTGACGGGCTGTGGGGGGAGGGGATGAACAGAGACTCGAGGGGAAGAGGTGAATCAGGAGGAATCAATCTCTTGGTGCCCCCAATAAAACTCCAGAGCTTGAAAAATTATTAAATATGAAATAGGGAAATAAAAAATAAAAAATAAAATCTCACGAGTAATGTCTGTCGGTGGTCGAGGCCTCTCTCTCTCTCTCTCTCTCTCTCTCTGTGGAATGGCAAAGTCTTCACATACACATTCCAAGCAAATCCTACTGTCTCAGTCCTCCATTGATCTCCGTTCTCGAGCGCTGCTGGGTCTCACTCCGTTCTCAAGGTCAGATCTCTCTCCCCTCTCTTGTCTTCCTCCGCACCTCTGCTCCCACAGCTCATCTCACTCCCCCTCAAGTCTCTCTCCTCTGTTCTTTCTCTGCCGAACCCACGGGACGGCCTTGTTGATCTACGGTTCATTCTTTCTTCCTTCTCTGTTCGTTTGTTTCGGAAAGTAATCTACGAGTTCCCCCCCATTTTTTTTTGTCCTTCGTATTCTTTCCTACTTGAATCAGCTATCCGTGTCCACGGATCTATGCCTCTGTGCAGATCTCCTGTTCGGGGGTTAAAGAAGATGCTTTGACATTGCCCCCATTTGCACATTCGGGTCTAGAGTAGATAGGATTTATCAGTGATTGCGCAGATTACGGATGAAGTCAATTTGGAAGCAGATTTTGTTGATTTTTCCTTTCATAGAACGAGTAGCTGACGGTGTTTGCATAAGGGGATTCCCAAATACCCGTCATAGATGCGGATTGACGGCTTCTGTCTCGGTTGTGGTTTCTCTTCACCAATTTCGGGAGACTTCCGTTTTTCGGTACTAAAAAAATATTAGTGTCATCCTCATAGGTCTATTCGTACAGCCTCGAATTTCTTCAATGTTTCTTCGTTTTCCTGCAACTAATTGCTTACTTCTTAGCTTGATAAGAAGGTTTTGTTTTTATTAGGTGATGAAATGATGATGGGCCGGTCTGCCCTAACGCACGGTGGGAGCTTCAGGCCGGAGAACTTGGGCCACCATGCGTTGTCATTGATAGGGAACCTGTGCTTCACGATATTTGTGATTGGAGTCTTGATCTTCACGATAATCGCCGCCACTTACGAGCCTGAAGATCCGCTATTCCATCCCACAACCAAGATCACCACGTTCCTCACTTCCACTTCCAATGCCACTTTCAAGGACGACAACACGGTCGTCAAGACTGGCGAGGATTTCGTGGCCGTGAATCAGACTGTGTTCGAGTCCTTCATTAACATCACCGACGTTGAAGTGACTCCACTTGTTGCTGAAGAGGCATCCACTGGGTGCGAGGGCAGTCTTACTCAGCCCATCAATTGCAGGGACCCGGAGGTGTTTCATTTGATGATGAAGGCTGCCATAGAACTGTTCAAGGACATCCATTTCTACCGGTTTGGGAAACCGGCCCCTGGGAGCAACGACACTACCTGTGACATGGCGTGGCGGTTCCGGCCGAAGGAAGGGAAGACGGCCGCATTTTACAAGGACTATCGGAGGTTTGTGATTTCTAGGTCTGAGAACTGTACGACGAGCGTGGTGAGTATCGGGGAGTATCACACTGGCGTGAACGCTCGAAAGAGGAAGAGGAATCAGAAACCTGGTTTCGAGAAAAAGCAGGAGCAGCCATCCGTAGCGTTGCCTGAAGTAGGAGAGACCGTGAATGACACCCTTCCGGTCATCGAGTCCGAGGGGTCATTTAGTCACGGGAAGTACTTGATTTACAGTGGGGGTGGAGACAGATGCAAGAGCATGAACCATTACCTCTGGAGTTTCTTGTGTGCCCTAGGTGAGGCTCAGTACTTGAACAGAACACTGGTCATGGACTTGAGCATATGCCTGTCCAAGATGTACACTTCATCGAATCAGGACGAGGAGGGTAAGGACTTCCGGTTTTACTTCGACTTCGAGCATCTGAAGGAGTTGGCATCCGTTTTGGATCAGGGACAGTTCTGGACCGACTGGAATCGGTGGCAGAAGAAAGATGACTTGGACCTCCTCCTGGTGGAGGACTTCAGGGTCACGCCGATGAACCTTCGTCACGTGAGGGACACCTTGATAATGCGCAAGTTTGGGTCCGTGGAGCCGGATAATTACTGGTACCGCGTCTGTGAAGGAGAGACCGAGTCTGCCGTTCAACGGCCGTGGCATTTGCTCTGGAAATCAAGGCGGCTAATGGACATCGTGTCGGGAATCTCGACGAGACTGAACTGGGATTACGACGCTGTTCACATCGAGCGGGGGGAGAAGGCGAGGAACAGGGAGCAGTGGCCGAATCTTGCAGCTGACACTTCTCCCGATGCGCTCCTGTCGACCTTGGCAGACAGGATCGAGGACGGACGGCATGTCTACATCGCAACGAACGAGCCGGACGCGTCCTTCTTCGACCCTCTCAAAGACAAGTACACGACCCATCTTCTCGACGAGTACAGGGACCTGTGGGACGAGAACAGCGAGTGGTACTCGGAGACTACGAAGCTCAACAGGGGAAACCCGGTCGAGTTCGACGGCTACATGAGAGTCTCGGTCGACACCGAGGTGTTCCTGCGTGGCAAGAAGCAGATCGAGACGTTCAATGACCTCACAAACGACTGTAAGGATGGGATCAACACCTGCAGCACTTCGGCTAGCTGAGAGAGTAGAGCCTCGAACGCTCGGAGAGCGTGTATCTGTGAATCATCCCGACGTATTACCGTGCCCTTTTGGTTGTTATTGTCCTGATTTGGAAAGGATCATCATACTTTAAATTAATAGGTAGCTCTGCGAGAAGAATCTGTTCAGATGATTTTCCATGTTTGTACTGGCTAATGAGGTCGTCGTCCTCGAAGTTGTGTCGTTCAGCTAGAAAAAAAACCATTTCATCACCTGCTGTATTTTTTTTTTAAAAATCTTAATATCTGTTTTCCCATGCTATCAGTTCATTGTCAATCTGCACTTAGTGCTTTCATCGACAATGTTGTCACTCTCTATTTGACCACTTGCAGCAGCAGCTCTGAAAGTTCATCAGATGGAAACCTACGCCGAATCTCTACCCTGCAGCACTACTTTTTGATTAATGTATGTATGTATGAAATCAAGAGAGGTGCTATGACAGATTTCTTTGATTTGGTTGGATTGGGCTACAGTGGATTTCATCTTTAGGAGAGATGCACCAGGGACGAGGTCTCTGAAACAGGTCTTTTTACTACCCTTCTCCAAGTAATGCTCACTTCACAGTTCTTATGGGATCCGACGTGTGGCTTCTCAATCTCAACGTAAACCTTTACCATAGAGACCGGAAAGAATGTTCAAAGCCGATCACCATTTTCCTAACCCATGAGGAATGGTCCTTGCCCTCCTAAGGCCTGTTGTCGGAGAGGAGGCTTGATACAGGAGGGATTCAAAACCCGACACTGTGATTTTCGGATTCGAACTCATGCGCTCTAATCCTCATGAGCCACGAGCCCATCCTACTTCTCTCTGCCCAGTTCACCCCTGCAGCATGAATATCGCCCATGAAATTGCTCTGCCACTGCCTATCCTTTTCAGAGCCCATGAACCTCCTGATATACCCCAAAAGAGGAGTACATTCTACACCCTTTTCTTATCTGCAGCTCAAATGAAATGGAGTTCAAATCATCGCCATAGAGGAAGTCAGCATTCAACTGCCACCCTTTAAGGCAGCCCTAGCATCTGCATTTTCTGTTTCAGAGATCAAGCCAGACAAAATGTCCAAGGAACAAAACAGGCTAAATAGAGCTCCGTTGCATTCTCTACCTTTTCCAACGAAACCTCTATATTAATCTTGCCTTAGCATACATGAGATGACTAGAATCCATAGTTTCGCAGCATTCAGCTTTATCACACGAAATGGGAAATAAACCCTTAGTTTCTGATCCAAATTAATATCAGCCATATAGTGCATGCCATGGCTCCTCAGAACTCCTCGACGTCTTCCCAGGATTCCATGATATTCTTTCTCTGGAAAAAGATAAGTTCATGGTACGGGCCAAGAGCTCTCCCATCTCAACAATCATCTGGAAAGGATGGAAAAAGGGCAGACATTTTATCAAAGCATACCAAATATATACAGAAATTGCCCTCATGAGCTTACATTTTTTCCAGCTTTGAGAATTGTCTCATCATACAAAACCCCCTAATGACAAGCCAAGTTACAGGTTTCAAGTATACAAATTCTAGGTACAAATTTTGAAAATTGGGGAATACTTGAGATTCTGAGTATTTTTAATTTTTAATGTTATTCAATCTTGCATATTTGATAACATCTAATTTTATACTAACATTTGGGTCTCCTTTACGCTCAAGGAACCAATGTCACCTGAATTAATTAGAACACAATTTTTGCCTTATTTTTGCCCATTTTCTAATCTGCATTCTCTTACTCTTACAATAACACAATCACTGCACTTGTGATGCAAAGGGAAAATGAATTTTAAGGGGGAAAAAATCTCAAAATGAGTACCTCAAGTTCCTCAGTGGCTCTGTCTGAAGGCCTTCCTCCTCTTCTTCCAAAAAGAAATATAGTTGGCAACTTCAAGATATGTACAAAATGAAGGAGGCATGCTAGAGGCTCATACTGAACTTGCAAGGGTGATGGAGCCTTCTCAGTATTGGCAAAGATAGTGCCAGGTATGTTTGTTTCTGGACCTACTGGCATGCAATAAATGGAAGGTTTACTGCTCTTTCCAGGTGGAATTCTTGTTTCACACTTTATTATTGTCCGAGATGCCACAGATGGGACGAAAAGTGTGAGCATTGTTTGTGCTTCTTCACTTGTTACTTGTACCAACACTTCGTTAAGGGCACATGCCAGTGTTGGGGGTGCATGAGTTTGCATAATCAGCAATGACACCTGAAAAAAACCCAAGATGAAGCAGCTATTAGAAATTCCACATTGAAGATTAAAAGAGCCACTATCTGCCGAAATAAATTAATATAGTCTCAGAGCTTATTGGATTATGAAAACTTGTGACCAAGAAGTTGGAACTGGGGCAGTGAGTGAGAACAGAGTACCAAAAAATAGACATAATAATAGGCACTTCCACACATGGGATGTAATCCTAATAAAACCAAGAAATACAGGCCAGACACATGCACAAATAAACACTGTTCACAAAAAAAAAATCAATAGTGGAGATCGACCTCTTGGGATAAGAGACTTGGGAATAGACAAAAAAGTTACATGATCTTTGCTTCAACAATAATGAACCTAGCACGAACAAATGTGTATGCACATGTAGGAATGTCTTGTGCAACTGCTCTATTTCGAGATATCTAAACATAGAATGATATAAGAAAATTGGAGGCAGGGCCTGCGTATGATGTCTCTTCTGGGAATGTAAGGAATCATTTAAAGCTCAGATAGGGCGTAAAAACAATATCACGCTTTCTCCCAGGTTGGAGATTAACCACAAATCACTTTAGTCTGAGTTCTCCAGTAGATTAAATGAATACAAATATAGCCCAATGAGCTCAAACTGTGATAAACAATAATGAGCTGTCTAGTTCCGGTCAGATGTCATGTTCCTAATGAGGCGGAGGGGCAAAGAAGAGCATGAGGCACTATCATGCTCTTTTAGAAGCTGTAGACCAAACTTTAGCATGTCAGTGAATTTCTATTAGTTTGCGATATTACATGCTCACAGCTGGTCTATTTCCCCAAGCAAGTCGGTTGCATGGTAGCACAGCTTTGAGTTGTCATAAAAGAAGAATCGATACCAGATAGATGCCATCGCCATCGACGAAGTGAACGAGGTCTAAATGAGCTCTGCAGTCTTTGATTCCATAATGCTCTAATGACAGCTCGAATGACTCCTCACTGCAAATACATATATTGATGGTAGACCAGTATAATCACTCCTATTAGTTAAAATTGGTAAGCAGGCTCCACCATTGTTACAAGAGTTACAATAAATCGGTGAATGACTCCACACACAATAATGACAAAATAACCACTACATAAGCATCTGCAACCGGTACTACAGAAACTAGAGCTGGCATTAGACCATCTGTGCAGGCACTAAAGATAAATGAACCTCATTCAATCTCAATAACGGCACTGCAGAGGAATCACTCTCAAAATCAACTCATGTCTTAGAGAAATTCAGCACTCAAGCTATCACAGGTCATCTCGTCCTGATGCACAATTTAAAAAAAAATAAAAAAAACCACGTCAACACAGTCACTCAACGTTGTCTATCTATCTATCACACTTCCAAAGTGAGGTCCACAACCTCATCGCTTACCGACTCCAGATGTGGCAGTAAATCTCATCGAAACATGACAACAGCATATGGCGAAGGATAGCTCGTGAACTAATCGAGGTTCGAGGAGATCGGCGGATAAATTATAGGAGGGAGGGAATCAAGCTTACAGCCGGCGAACGGAAGAGGTAGGGCTTGGCTGAAGTGCTTCGGAGATCGACAAAGCCAGGTCATCTGAGTCTTTGAACAGAAAGATAAGCTTTGGAGCTACCTTCATCCCTCTATCTCCGCGCGTGTGGCGGGCTCACTGAGCTGAGAAGTAGAGAGCTGTCCGTCGGAGATGCGAAGGCCAAGGCGGAGTAAATTAACAAGGTTTTTTTTTTACTCTTAAATATACTCGATTAATTGACGAATATAAGCTGGTTAACCAGTTTAACCGAACCGAACCGGTTTTATGAATAATTTACTAAAACTAATTTTAAGTGAAAACTCAGACTCACAATTTAAATTTGTACTGTGGCTTTACGATGGTCCGACTCGGCTAATTTCAGATTTTATCTGCCTGAAGTAAGCCAACGACGAGAAAGAAACGGCCCACAGACGGAACATTAGCTGCGGAAGGTGGCGCGGGAGGACCACGAGAGTCGCTCAGATCCGTCGGCGACGAGGTCAGATCGGAGCTACCGTACTGAAGAAACGAGTCTCTTTTATCTGCTGATCTTGGTTCCGAGAGCTCGATCCGACATCTGCTCCAGTCTGATTTCGGATACGTAGGATGCAGAAGACGGCTCAGTCGTGGTTCACCGGTGGCCCCAGCAGCGGCGAGCAGCCCAAGTCTTCGCCGTCGCTGCTGGCTGACTGGAACTCGTATGCCGCTTCTCAGGACAGCTCGGACTCCGTACTAGGGTTCGATCTCGAGGCCGCCGTCCGTACGGCCAACGACAAAGTCACTGGCACCTTCAACGTGTAACTCCCCGTTCCTTTCTGCTTATGATTCCATCTACACTCACGTGTAGACGGAATCTCTGGATATCAAGTGCACGGCAAATTGATCCATTCTTCTGTTGCGTTTTCGATAATGATCTTCTTTAGAAATAGTTTTCTGCTGCTGACTTAGGCAGAGATGACTCATTTTTGTGCGCATTGTTCGTTTGTCACTCGTTGAACGTAAAAATCCTAATAAGACAATAGCACATAGTTTCCTGCAGATAGTTTTATTGATTATCTCTTGATCTTAGATGAATTTAAAAATTCTAGCTGTTTGAGACTACAATCCCATGATGGATGAATGCTGATTGATTTTATTCCTATGGATGAAAGCTTCCATGATTTTATCTCTGGCTCAGGGTCTCAAAGGGCGTGAGAGATTTACCAGGGAGCATTCAGTCTGCCACTAGCACTGTCCCATCTGGAAAATCTATCATGTATTTCGGTCTGCTTCTCGCTGCTGGAGTCTTCTTCATTTTTATAGCATTTACCATGTTTCTTCCTGTGATGGTAATAATGCCTCAGAAGTTTGCTATTTGCTTTACCATTGGCTGTGCCTTCATCATTGGCTCCTTCTTCCCACTTAAGGGGGCTAAGAATCAGTTTGCTCACATGTCATCCAAAGAGGTAAATAATCAGCTCATTTCAGCAAAGCTTCTTCCCGTTGCTTGTATGTTTTGGAATTGAAGCATTTAGTTGTTGCTCTTTGGGTTCTAATTTTTAATTTTGTGACATTATGCGGTGTGTTCTTTCAGAGGCTTCCATTTACGGCAGGGTTTGTTGGGAGCATGGTGGGTACAGTATATGTATCCATGGTTCTTCACAGCTACGTTCTTTCTGTGCTCTTCTCAGTTCTGCAGGTATGGAAGCTCGCTTTCCCGCATTGTGCTTCCTATCTAGTTCACTTTATATACTTTTGGTTACTATATGTCTTGTGTCAGATCATATAGCATTAGCTTAGTCAACTTAACAATGGCAACATACCAGCCGACAACACCACAAAGGATTATGTGTGAAAGTTTAATTTTTCCTCTTCACTTTGCCAAAGAATGCAATGATATTAGGAAATGGAAGTTGGTTGAGGTGGTAGGTCATCCATGAACAAAAAAAAATTTGCTATGAAATTATATATTTGATAGGGAATCTTCACGTACTAGGGCCAAGTTGATGGTCTCGTGCAACGACAAACTCTCAGTTTTGTTAGGATTCTAATTTTTAAGATCTTATCGATAACGTATATATGAAAATCTATTTTGATTTTCTCTGACATTGTTCTTCCCCTGTTATATGGAGGGAAAAAAAAATGATATGCCTTTGTATTTCTTGAAGGTCCTTGCTCTGTCATATTATGTGGTTTCCTACTTTCCTGGGGGATCTGCTGGACTGAAGTTTATATCATCAACCCTGACCTCATCAGTTCTCAAATGTTTCGGAAGGTGACATTATCAAGTTGGCTTCATCATCTGATCCTCGGTGCCTCTCAATGCAGCATGTTCTTACTTATATTTGTCCTGTGAAGTGGAAATACACCAAGAGATCTGTAAAATTTTACGCAAGATTTCTGTCCTAGGAATTCTAGCACTGCGGTTTCCCCTTCTGATGTGAAAATACATGTTCTAAATGGATAGACAAATCTCCCGAACCATTTCGGTCCTTCCTTTTGGTCATTGGATAATGGTGAATTAAGATGAGCCGAGTCTTAAACCGCTCCTCTCCATCTCTCCTTCAGCTGTCCACTTACTGCTGTAGGCCCATCTGCCGTAGTTCTCTTGCTCCGAGGCATGTGCTTGATGAAAGAGGTGGTATACGTTGTGTAGGATCAATAGCTGACACGCGTAATCTGTGTGATTTTATGGGAATGGCACTGTTCTTCGAAAGCTCGTGTAGATATGTAAATATTTACCCTAATTTTAAAAATCGGATTGGATTACCTAGTTCAACTGGGAACCATCTATTTATCCGGTCGAGTTCCTATAAGAGATCCAATTATACTTTTAATGAGATTAATTTTGATTGAACTGATTGGTTTCTAATTTGATTAGGAAATTTAATTGAACCAGTATAAAAATGGATTGATTTAAAATTAAAAAAATAAAAATTTATTATAATATATTATATTATATTATAATTATATTTTATGTTAAAATTTTATTTAATATAATGATTATATTAATACTTTATATATATAATATAAATTTATTATTTATATTATTTATTAAATATGTGATTTAATTTATTTAAATTTCGGTATGATCCATGAACTCATAAATTTGTATTTACATCGATTTTCGGTCCGGTCCGGTTTTAAAAACTACGGTATTTACAACTCACTCCATGCATCGGATAAGAAGTAAAGGGATCATACATAAAAGGGAGAGGAAGGACTAAATGAAACACGTAAAAGGGTTCTTTCTGCCTAGTCGATCGTACATCCCGACCAAGGAACTCTATGCATGGGATACAAGCCCAGGGCAAGGGCGCTGGCTGATACGCGGTCGAAACTGGGCCGACGATAAAGCTATAACGTGTTACGCACTTTACGGCCCAATGTGAATGGCTGTGTGGCTTCACTGCCCACAGAGACACAGAGAGAGAGAGAGAGAGAGAGAGAGAGAGAGAGAGAGAGAGAGAGAGTGGGAGTTTATTCAACATTTATTGAACCTATCTGTCTCACTCGATCTTCCACGCGTACAAGAAGAGGCAGAACTCGGGGCTGGGGAACCCCGATTGCGCCGGGTAATAGCTGCTGCTCCCGGTGCTGTTATCGCTGTTGTCGCCTCGGCCGCTCCCATCTCGGTCGCTCTCGCAGTCAGCCGGCCCGGGCTTGAAGACGAACAGCCCGTGACCGGTCCCGGGGCTCTTGAAGAGCCAGTCGTGGACGTCCCAGAACACCTGGACCGGCGTCTTGCCGACCATCACAGTTTGGTTCCCCCGGAACTTCCAGTGCAGGTTCCTCACGTGCACCACCACGATGCCGTCCACGCTGATCCACATCTCCGGGTCCCGGGGCCCCGAAGTCGAGCCCTCGACGGTGATCTCGTGCTCCTTCGCCCTCTCGTTGAGCCTCGCCCGCGTGGAGAAGCTCTTCTTGCCAAAAACGTTCTCCTTCTTGTAGAACAGGACGGCCTCCACGAGGGCCGGCCTCGACTTGGTCCTCTTGTAAGCCTTCTTCTTGTAGTCCCCCAGCAGCAGCACCACCTCCTCGTCCGATACGAGGGCAACGTAGTAGTCGGCGCAGGGCTCGGGGCTGCTGCTCGAGAACTTGGCCGACCGGAGGTCCCAGTACACGTCGACCCGGCTCGACTCGACCTCGAACGACTTGTAGCCCTTCTTGCTCCAGAAGTGCCACGGCTTCAGGTCGACCTTGCACGTGTAGTGGAAGTCGCCGTCCCGGCTGTCAACGGTGATGCAGAGCGAGTGGTTCATCAGGTTCTTGCACCACACCACCGTCACGTTGTGCCAGTAGCCCGCGATGTTGGCCTGGTAAGCCAGCGTCACCGTGCTCTGCGCCGTCTTCACGGTCACGGGGTCATCTGTTATCTTCTCCGCCAGCGGCAGCGGCTGGTTGCTCGCCGTCGACGACGTCCTATCGAAGAACATACTTCTCCTCTCCTTATATCCTTCCCGCCCGGTCTAACCTATCTCGATAATCTCTCCTCTACCTTTGCCGCTGCAACTCGTGTTCCACTATGGATCATCATAATCTCATCATGAGAGGAAAAATCCAGGCATCCAGTCAAATGCAACGGGCAGAATCCATATCGGGATCCAACTATCGATAAATCCGCTCGGACGGGAACACGATTTTGGTACGAACGTATCCCCGGTCGGGGTGGTGCCGAAATCGATGAGGCTTCTTGCTCGCGAAAGAGCGGAGTTCTCCGCGAATAATGAAGAGGAAATCAGTGGACGAAGAAAGATTTTTGGGGGGGGGCGGTGGGAAATTGACAGTATCAAATTTAGACAGGGACAAACGTGAAATGGGCCGAGGGAAATTTGTCCGTTAGATTTTCTTTTCTTTTTTTTCCTTTTTTTTTTTTTTTGAGGGGAGCTGAGGTCTCCGTCCTTGAGGCTGGCTGCGAGCTGTAGGGTGCCCGAGATGAGTGGTGGTGTCGACGGGCCTCTTTGCTATTTATCGCATGCTGGCGACACGTGGATTCATGCCATTGGTCGCTTCGGTAGGTCCCCCCCCGACATTCGCCTGAACTGTTTATCACCGTTATTCGTTGAGTTAATCTGTTGTTATCCATGGACGAGAGAAATAAGTGCGTGTCGGATATATAGCGGTTCCTAATTTCTTTTTCTTTTTCTTTTCAAAAATCTCTTACTCTTTTTTATTGTTAATATTAAAAAATAAAATTCAACCAGTCGGTCACAAAATTTATAAATTTATGATTACATTCTTTACAACCGTTTCCATACTCCTGGCCCGCCGACCCGTCTTGTACCGAGACCCACCACGAGTCAGCATGGGCCGATTCGTATTTTGACCTCCGTTGCGCATAGTAGGTCCGACCGACCGCCTTTTGACCTGCTCATAATAACACAACTAAGGAGTAGCGTGGTTCAGATCCGACACCATCTTAACAAGATAGAGTAGTAATCATTCAATTAATTTTGATAAAATTTCTATAGATGAATAAATGTTGATTTTAGAATTTATTATAATATAATATCATATGGTCATGATGGGCTGGAATATATACATGGACACCGTCCTAATTACGAGTGGGGCGGGGCGGGTCGGGTCAAGACTAGCCCGTTCTAGTGGGGGTTTGGGTCAGACGTCGCCCGGAATTGGTCACACCAGACCAGACCGGATCAAATGGACCGGACAGTCATTGCCACCCCCAGTTTTATTATGGGTTCATGGTCTTTTGCAATCAATAAGATAGGTAGGCTTAGCAGTTAAATATCCTGTTTTGTCCATTAAATTTGGGGGTGGAAAAAGTAATAATTAAAGTTGGGGGTCGGTTGCGCTAAATAACGCAAACTTGAAGGGCGAAAAGAGCCGCTCTGCTCCCAAGTACCCATGAAATATCAGCTTCCTCTGCTCTGCTCTGCTCCACAGAAACCAACTCCGTTGCTTGAAGTGTTCGGTCAGTCAGTCCACACACTTGTCAATACCCACCAAGAAATAAGGGAGGAGGAAGAACGAGGACAGCAACAAGAAGGAGAGTACACGGGGTAAGTGGCGATCGGATCAGCAATGGCGAGCATGGCGGCCTTGGGTGTGCCCAGTTCCTCACCTGCTTCTTCCGATTCTTGGACCCAGAGGAACCCCGCTCGCCGCACTCACTCCTCCCTCTCCTTCTCTTCATCTCAGCTCTCCGGCGACAAGATTGCCGTCACAAATGCGGTGGCCGCTGCGTCCCCTTCCTGTGGCAGGGTCCCGATGATCGTCTCCCCCAAGGCCGTCTCTGACTCGCGCAATTCCCTGACCTGTCTCGACCCCGATGCTAGCCGGGTCAGTGGTCTCTATCCGCAACATGACAGTATTGCTGCTTGCGTGTCTTTATCTGCTTCCTGCTCTGGCTGCCGGTGATCGGATATTGCCCATTCCTCTGTGATCTTGATTGCTTGTATAGTTGAAATCGATGAGTTTGGGCTGATTTCTCTTCCTATTTCTGGAGTAATGACATAGAGCGCGCTCTCTCTTTTCACGTCTCTCTCTCTTCTCTCTCGTTCCCATTAACATATTCGCAGAGTGTTGAGCCACTTCTCCTCAACCAGTTAAAACACGGGAGTGTGTTTCCTGAAATTGCCTGTAACACTTGTTTAACAATCATTTTTTAAAGTATCATCAGTGAGCAGTCATGCTGATCGTAATTAAAATGTTATTCCAAATGGTTCCGGCAGCCTATGGCTTAAGGTGGTGATTGGGGGCAAGGAAGTGGTGGTTTGAAATCTTGCTTCCTATTATGTCAAACATGTGTTACATGCATCCGAGTATAATGCAATTTCCATAAGTGGTTGCCGGAGTGATTTTCAAAGTGAATTAATGGGATAGTTTGTGATCTTCCTAATAGTAGAAATGTTCTTCCAGTTTTGCTGATAGTTTCTGCTACCGTATTGCAATGGTTTCAGTTTACTTAGGTAAAGCACTACTTCATCAAGCAATTCTTTCGCCTTTGGTTATATCTGTAAGCCTTCCACCTTGATGCCTGCTTTCCCTTTTGTGTGCTTTTTCACCTTATACAGAGTGTTCTTGGGATCATATTGGGAGGTGGAGCTGGGACAAGGCTCTACCCACTTACCAAGAAGAGGGCAAAGCCTGCAGTTCCTCTTGGAGCAAACTACCGGTTGATCGACATTCCTGTTAGCAACTGCTTGAACAGCAACATTTCCAAGATCTATGTCCTTACCCAGTTCAACTCTGCATCTTTGAACCGCCACCTTTCTCGAGCTTATGCGAGCAACATGGGTGGTTACAAGAACGAGGGCTTCGTTGAGGTTCTTGCTGCTCAGCAGAGCCCTGAGAATCCTAACTGGTTCCAGGTAAATACTGTCAATGCTGCTAAAAATCTCTTTTTTGGCACATTCGTCATGCTCAACTCTGTCAAGAAAAACTATTACGGTGTCTTGTCTTGTGAAAAGAAATTCAACATCAGTAATGAGATGCTTTTTCTTCGTTCTCTACGGGAGATGTACAGTTTAATTTCTCAATTGTTGTTATTGCCATATGAAATATCAGGATGAAAGACAATCCTACAGGGCACTTGGAGTTGTTCTCAAAATGTTCTCAGCACATTCTAAAATTGGTTTAAAAAAATGATCTTGAAGTGTTTGTAACTTTCAATGCGTGGGCCAGCCTACCCTGGAAAACTGCGGCTGGTGACCTAAAGTAGGCGGTAAGTAGCAGAGGTGCATGGGGCTGCAGTTGCACTGACAGATGATGCAATGGATCGATGGGAATCAATGTCTTGAGGATCATAGTGTTAAGAAATTTTCAAGAACACATTATGTTCTTAAGAGCGAAGTTTTTGCATTCATTTCATAACTAGCACCAATTTTTTCAGTCTGATATCAAAGTGATTTGCTATCACTTATTATGAGTAACTGTGGGCTCTGTAATTGCAGGGCACAGCAGATGCCGTGAGGCAGTATCTCTGGTTATTTGAGGAGCACAATGTATTGGAGTTCTTGGTTCTTGCTGGAGACCACCTGTACAGAATGGACTATGAGAGATTCATTCAAGCTCATAGAGAGACCGATGCTGATATCACCGTGGCTGCTCTCCCCATGGATGAAAAACGTGCCACAGCATTTGGGTTGATGAAGATTGACGAAGAGGGACGCATCATCGAGTTTGCTGAGAAACCGAAAGGCAAGCAGCTTGAAGCAATGAAGGTCACCGTCACCAAAGCTTTGAATGATATGGGACTTTTGCTGATTTTTTTTTTCATATTTTAGATCATTCATCACACAGACTGATTGCTCTTGGCTTCTGCATCATATGATGATGTTGCAGGTTGATACTACTGTCCTAGGTCTGGATAAAGAGAGGGCAAGGGAGATGCCTTACATTGCAAGCATGGGAATATATGTTGTGAGCAAAGATGTGATGCTCGATCTTCTTAGGGAGAAGTTTCCCGGAGCCAATGACTTTGGGAGTGAAGTTATTCCTGGTGCCACTTCCCTTGGAATGAGAGTATGTGTCATACTCATCATATGCATTTTCATTTTTCAACACTAGTTATCATCTTCCCCCGTTTTCTGAAGTTGATGAATGGAGCCTCTGAATCAAAATTTTCACTGTAACACAATAAAATATCTTTTAACCATTTTCTGAATATTATTCTATTAGATAAGTTACAAACAACTTGCCTCATTAGCAATCCTGCATGAGGAAGGTAGCCACTCCATGACAACCTGAATGCATGCATTATGCATCCTGCATTTTGCGGTCCAAATTTTTTAGCTTTGTGTTATCAGAGATTGAAAATCTATTTGAACTTTCTGTAGGTGCAAGCGTACTTGTATGATGGGTACTGGGAGGATATTGGGACAATTGAGGCCTTCTACAATGCAAACCTTGGGATCACAAAGAAGCCGGTGCCTGACTTCAGGTGGCTCCTGGCTTGTTGAATTTTTATGTCACATTTGGTACAGAAACATAACGACGCATAATGGAGTCAAACAGCCTATGAATAGTTAGTTATCTTGACATGCGTTTTGCTTACCAGTCATCCACATTTCTGCATAATCTAACTTACTCTTGTCGGAGAACTGGCTTAACTAGTGTTTCTCCCATATTCCTTGGCAGCTTCTATGACCGGTCATCTCCAATCTACACCCAGCCTCGGTATCTCCCTCCGTCAAAGATGCTAGATGCTGATGTCACTGATAGTGTCATTGGTGAAGGGTGTGTTATAAAGGTGAGATCCTCGTTCCCATTTCTTGGGATTCTCCATCCATCTTACTGAGCTTCCTCTCCAAAAGAACAAAAAATTTAACCAGCATCACATGAATGAAGTAACTCTTGCTCTGCTCTTTTTTTCACGTAGGACTGCAAAATTCACCATTCGGTGATTGGGCTCCGTTCATGCATCTCGGAGGGTGCAATCATAGAAGACACTTTGGTCATGGGAGCAGACTACTACGAGGTAAATCCCATGGGCTTATGCTTTGGTACACACTATACATTCTGTATCCGACGTAGATGTGGTGATGCTGATGCTCTGTCCGCTCGTGTTGCTCAGACGGATGCCGACAGGCGGTTTCTTGCTGCAAAGGGCAGCGTCCCAATTGGCATTGGCAAGAACTCTCACATCAGGAGGGCGATCATCGACAAGAACGCCCGAATCGGGGATAATGTAAAGGTACGGGGGAAAGCTGTTCTTCAGAATCGGCTGGACGGAACTTACCAAATCCACAGTGCATCTGAGGTTTACAGCAAAATCCAACGGCGAAAATGAATTTGACGCTGTCATTTGGCCTAATAAGCCAGACTACCGTATCCCACGAGCACGCGCCCCGTGCTGACATTGGCGTCTACTTTCTGTTTCGCTGCTCATTGATGGTTGAATCTAACTGGTATGCCATGCCATGCCATCTCTCCCTCTCTCTCTCTCTCTCTCTTGTCCTTTCTTGCAGATCATTAACAGCCACGGAGTCCAGGATGCGGCTAGGGAGACTGATGGCTACTTCATCAAGAGCGGGATCGTGACAGTGATCAAGGATGCTTTGATCCCGAGCGGGACTGTAATCTAAGGAGAGGACGTATGTCAGAGGCGCAGAGAGCTTCGTAACCATCAAATCGTTCGAATCCTCTTGACATCATGCATAAATGCTATTACGGATTCTGTCGTAGGAGAACCTTTATTTATTTTCTCAATTTTAGTATCTCCTGAGTCAGTGAAATTCAATTGCTGAAGATCAACGCTGACTATCTAAGAAATACATGGTAATCATGCTCAGAGCTAAGTGGTGGCGGCGGCACCATGGGAAAGTGGTACTAAACTGAAACAATTTATGAAACTTCAGGGGCCAATAAAGTCAGTACTCCCTACTTCTGTGATGGAAAAGATTCAATTTACACTATTGAAGAGACTGACAGTAGCAAATCCATAACGCTTGAGAGGACAGCTTACTTGGAATATTTCTTTCCCATATTCATTGCTTTTGCTGCTCCAAAGATTTCAGTAAAGTAGTTATCAGCGTCCTTTAGCTACAATCTTCTTCCACTTCTCCTTGAGATCCGTAGGCCTGCGAGCTGGATCAAAGACATGGGACCCGATTTCCAAAATCTTCCTCCAGGGGATATTCTTGTTCGTACTTCCTGAGAATCTCTGCACACCTTCCTGCAGAGCATCAAATTTTTTTGCATGAATCTATATATATATATGGAGACAGCTTATTAGCAACAAGTACCTTTAGCATGAGTAGATATTTGAATGTCATAGAACTGGACACTCTTAGAATCCACTTCTTACTCACAAGGAAATGGGAATATTGTAACCAAATTAGAGAGTCAAAGCCACCCATGGCACATGGAAGTCTAAGGTCAAGCCCGAAAAATTTTGAGGTCCATATTGCTGGACAAGACCCAAGGTTAACACTTAAACCTGACTCATATGCTATGGCCACAATTGCATTGTATAAAGACATAGTTAGCCAGAACCAACATTGCCGAGCCTCAGTCCACTTCAACAATTGATTGGAAAGGTGTTAAGAACCTCACTAATGAGTACATGTTGAAAGAAGCCTTTTTTTTTGTCATTTTATTTAAATTGATAATAGAAAAAATTCTGGCTCTTCAGCTATAAGCATCAGCGCCTGCACCTAACAAACTAAATTCCCTAGATCTAACAGTAGCCCTACTATCTGATCTAATACTAATATCTCAAGCTTTGTGAAGGAGTACGCATTTTAGGTAACAAATTGCCACGATAGATTTTCTTCTATTTGGCAGGAAAACTATCGCTAAATTTGTTGATGGAAATTCCCCGATAACCAGTCCACCATGTGAGATCTATTTGATATTTAGACTAGTGAAGAGAATGTTTTAGCTATTTCTTAGCCATTAAGTGAAGAATTTCTTCAAACCATCTTGCACTAGGAAATAACTAATGATGCAGTTATTTTTCAATGTTTTCTTGTTCAGTATTAAGATGCAAAGCTACCTTTAGCATCTCCTCCTCCTCTTTTGTCCAGCGCAAATGCTTCTGCTTCATATTGGCAAATGTCACTACCCCATTTGTCCTGCAATTTGGAAATACATCAGTAACAATCAAATGATCCGAGCATAAAATTGTGCCCAAGGTAAGACATTTAGCAGTTAAGTGACTTCTAAATGGACTTGTGCTTTCTTGATCTTGAAATGTTTTCATGCGCATGACCTTCTAGTGTGAAGACTTCTGGCATGTATGATTGACTGAGAAGATACTTTTTCTGGTGAATCAACATTCTCAGGATCAGCTCTCCCATGCTGTCCTTCAGTAGAATTATCTGAGATGTTGTGGTGAGAAGCCTGGACATCTGGTTCAGAGTTTTCAGATCTGATATTGACTCTTTCTTTCAAATCGGGAAAATCTGCTTTGGTTGATGATTTAGCCCCTTCCCTTATTTGATGCTGTCTTTTTTGCCTCTTTCTTTGATCTACAGTTTTCTCTGAGAGCTGATGAGCATTAGAAGGTTCTTGATCCACTCCACTTTCAAGTAGCATCTGTTCATGGCTGGCATTTGATGCTTCTTTTAGTGGTTGACGAACAGCTTCCAAACCTACTTCCAGCACATCTTCCTCACTGCCCGATATCTCCTCATCATGTTCACAGGGGCAAGGAGCTGATTGATCTATATGATCTTCAGCTCGATCATGGTATTTCTTAAAGGGAATCGCAGAGTTTTCAAGGTTGCCCTTGTAACAATGACCTTGATCTGTACTTTGATGATTATCTGCATCATTTTCTACAGAAACTCCATAATTTTCTTGGTTTTGAATCCTCCGAGGAGAACTACCCTGCTTCTCGTAAATCTTCCCATCTTTCTGTGCCTTCTTGAGACCATCACCCATATTCGCGTCACCTATGTTTTGATTTCCCAGAGAAGGGCTAGCATGTTTCCCATTAATCATCAAATCTTTTTGTGCCTTTTTAAAGCCACCACCTACCTTAGCATTTCCTTGATTTTGATTTCCTAGAGGAGACAAGCTAGCCTGCTTCCTATTTATGTTCGCCTCTTTCTGCACTTTCTTAACCCCATCACCTTCCCTAGGATCCAGAAAGTTCAACAAAGCTTGTTTGGCCAACATGGCCTTTCTCCTCAGCATTTCAGCCTTTTCAACCGCTCTTTTGTAAGTACAGTAAGGGCAATAGTAGTTTCCTGATCCATCAAATTTGGGTCTAGATGGGAGACATTTCTCATGAAAGGCAATTGGGCAGCCAGTCTCAGCACAGACCAGCATTTGACCACCCCAACCACACTGTACACAAATTTTCTTCTCAAACAGATTTGAGTTGGTACTATTTTCTTGAGAACCTCCATTGTGGGACCTCCTTCGAGAGACAGTCTTGGGACTACTTTTTGGATCAATGGCCTCCAAGTCCTCACACAGTTTCTCATTATAGCCGTCACTGTATGTGTCCAGCACATACTCTACCTCAGATCCATCCTGCACATAATCCCATAACTCAATGAGATGAGAGACAAGCATTCAGACAATGTCTACTTCAACACTGCATTAGATATGTAATTCTGTTTCATTTCATATCACTTGTATCTATCCAATGAACTGAGAGTCAAACTACCTCCACCTCTACCAGCAAGTCCCAATGCAAAGATCGTTCGTTGCCATCATTGACCTATGGAATCTGAACTAAAAATCATAATGACCAACTAGGGGCATGCCAAAACCAGTCCATCAAAGAGGAGAGACTCAAAGAAAGCGAGTGAAAGGAGAGACCTCATCCTGAAAATCAAGCTGCTTTGTACAAGTGGAAACGGAGGGACCAGCGGGGGTGGTCTTTGAGTACTTAGCCCTACTCGCACAAGATTTCTTCCTCATTCCCGAATTTTCCTAATCGAATGGACAGAGAGAGGCCGTACACTCCATCCGAGCCCTAACAGTGGCGGCAACAATCTTCGAGAACGCTCACCTGCAATGCATGACGAAGGCCGGGAAAAATGAGGGCACTTTCCAACAACTCCCAGCCGGAGATCACATCTCTCAACTGCAAGCGACAGCGAACAGTGAAAGACACCGCCGAGGGTTTCAGAGAGGGAGGGAGGGAAAAGGGAGACGGTTGAGATAGAACAGCTCTAAGAGTTTGAGGAACCATCTCTCTGCCTTCTGCTTCTTACCTAGATTGTGGCGAGCAGCACAGCGGAAAAGTCGATAATACTCCCCCACAGTATACTAATACAACGAACAACTGAGGGGTAAAAATTGAAAATTAAAAAATAAAAACGAAAAAGAAAAAGAAATTCCCTATCTGCTGTCTCCTTCTTCCTGTAATCCCCTCCTTAAACCCTAATGTTCCATGAATCCGCCATCATATCCTCTGGATATGACGAGGGATGCCCTACGACATCTCTTCTCTCGGTCGTTGCTACGCGGTTCTGCACTCTCCTTCGAACATAAACCCGCCATTTTTCTGTCTCCTAGTCTCCCATCGACTCCCCAAAACCATTCCCTTAACTTCCTTAACCGCAATCCCAGTGCTTCCAGCGAGATCCTCCTCACTATTAGATTCTTAAGTACCTCTTCTCTGGATAACCTCGAAGGCTTGATCGACCCTGGTGAAGAAATCGCTGCGGAAAGTTCACAGGTGGAGGCAGTTTCAGCTGAGGAATTCAAGTTCTTGTTTGACTCAATCTCACGTTCTGATGAGCGCACTGGTCCATCCGCTGGAAATCTCCGTCAAGGCATGTTATCTAATGATGCTGCTGCAATTGCGAACTCGATTAGGGGTAATGGCGATGGGTTTGGGGGCAAAACTCAAAAATTTCTCAGGCAATACAGGGGAAAACTCAACGAATCTCTTGTAATTGAGGTCTTACGTTCATTGCGGAACCCAGAATTGGGGGTTAAGTTCTTTCTTTGGGCAGGTAGACAGATAGGATATTCTCATACTACTGTTGTATACGATGCTTTGTTAGAGATTTTGAGCTGTGGTGATAACAACGAGAGGATATCTGACTCACTCTTGAGGGAAATAAAGGGCGAGGATGGGGAGGTTCTAAGCAAGTTGCTCAATGTATTGGTTCGAAGATGTTGTCGGAATGGGCTTTGGAACTTAGCCCTGGAAGAGCTAGGGAGGCTCAAGGATCTTGGCTATAGGCCAACTCGTGCAACTTATAATGCTCTAGTGCAAGTTTTCCTTCAAGCTAGTAAGTTAGACACTGCTCATTTGGTCCACAAGGAGATGAGGGACTCAGGATTTCGCATGGACGTCCAAACAATAGGGCTTTTCACATACTCCCTCTGTAAGATGGGGAAATGGAGGGATGCTCTAGCATTGGTTGAGAGGGAAGATTTCATGCCTGATACAATAATCTATACGAAAATGATATGTGGGTTGTGTGAAGCCTCACTTTTTGATGAGGCCATGAGCTTTTTGGATAGGATGCGCTCAAGCTCTTGTGTCCCGAATGTTGTAACTTATAGTGTTTTGCTCAGTGGATATCTGAGAAAGAGAGAGCTGGGTCGGTGTAAGAGAGTCCTCAACATGATGATCCCCGAGGGTTGTTACCCGAGCCCTAAACTATTCCATTCTCTGGTTCATGCTTTCTGCAGATTGAGAGATTACTCTTATGCATATAAGTTGTTAAAGAAGATGGTCAGATGTGGGTACAGCCCCGGTTACGTGGTGTACAACATACTAATTGGTGGAATATGTGGAAATCAGGAGTTACCTGGTTCTCATGAAATGGAGTTAGCTGAGAAAGCTTATGGTGAAATGCTTGATGGTGGGATCATACTGAATAAGATAAATGTGAGTAATTTCACTAGGTGTCTCTGTGGAGCGGGAAAGTTTGAGAAGGCACATGCGGTTATTCGGGAAATGATGAGTAAAGGTTTCATACCAGACTCAAGCACTTACACAAAAGTTATTGGTTATCTATGTGGCGCTGCAAAAGTAGAAAAGGCCTTTTCATTGTTTGAGGAAATGAAGAGGAACAATGTTGTCCCGGATGTGTATACTTACACAGTTTTAATTGATAGCTTTTGCAAGGTTGGGCTAATTGAACAGGCGAATGACTGGTTCAATGAAATGGTCAGAGATGGATGTTTGCCTAATGTTGTTACATATACTGCACTCATACATGCTCACCTCAAAGCCAAGAAGATTTCCCGGGCAAATGAACTTTTTGAGCTGATGATATCAGAAGGGGTCTATCCCAATATAATCACATATAGTGCTCTGATTGACGGTCATTGTAAGGGTGGTGAGACAGACCGGGCTTGCCAGATATACTCAAGAATGAGAGGGAATACCAATCAGATCCCTGATATAGATTTGTATTTTAGAATTAGCAATAGTGACCTGAACTCAAAGGAACCGAATGTTTTCACATACGGAGCTTTGGTTGATGGCCTTTGCAAGGCCCATAGGGTAAAAGAAGCCCGGGAGTTACTAGATGCCATGCAAATGGTTGGTTGTCAACCAAACCATATTGTGTATGACGCTCTAATAGATGGGTTCTGTAAGCTTGGGAGGTTGGACGAAGCCCAGGAAGTTTTTGCGAAGATGTCAGAATGCGGATATAATCCAAATTTGTATACTTACAGTTCTCTGATTGATCGGTTATTCAAGGAAAAAAGGCTCGATCTTGCTCTGAAAGTCCTCTCAAAAATGCTTGAGAATTCCTATGCTCCCAATGTTGTTATCTACACTCAAATGATTGATGGGCTATGTACTGTTGGGAAAATTGAGGAGGCATCCAAGCTCATGTTGATGATGCAAGAGAAGGGATGTCGCCCTAATGTTGTTACATATACTGCAATGATTAATGGATTCGGTAAAGTTGGCCAAATCAACAAGGGCCTTGAGCTTTTGGAGCAGATGAGCTCTAAGGGTTGTGCTCCAAATTTTGTCACTTATGGAGTTCTAATAAACCACTGTTGTGGTGCTGGCCTTCTAGATGAAGCTCGCACACTTCTGGAGGAGATGAAGCTCACATATTGGCCAAAGCATGTTATTGGGTACCGAAAGGTCATTGAGGGTTTCAGCCGGGAATTCATTGCCTCCCTTGGGCTTTTAGAGGATATGGGTGAGAGGGACTCTGTACCTCTTGTTCCATTTTACAAGGTGGTAATGGATAGTTTTGTCAAGGCAGGGCGACTAGAGCTGGCCCTAGAACTGCACCAAGAGATTGTATCATCTCCATTTTGTTGTTCAAATAGCTATGAGAAGATTTGTGCATCTCTTATTGAAAGCCTTTCTATTGCGAAGAAAGTTGATAAGGCTTTTGAGCTTTATGCTGACCTGACAAGAAGGGGTGGTAATTTAGAGTTGACCACATTCGTGCATCTCATCAAAGGGCTCATCAAAATCAATAAATGGGAGGAAGCGTTGCTTCTCTCTGACAGCATTTGGCAGATGGTTCGTTTCTTTTTACCTTTTTCATTCTGCATACATTGGGGTTGTTTTGAATTAAATTATGACAGGCTAGTAGTCATTTTCCTTCTTGTAAGCTTACACTTTTGCTGAAACTCTGGCTTCATTGTAGAGAACTGAAGAAAAATAGGTTATCACACGAAAAACGTTGTAAGTCATCTGCTGATTTACATATAGTAGACCTTTTAGAGCTGCCTTATATTTGAAAAATATTTTCCAAGGAAAATATATTAAAATGTTGTGATCAAAATGGTTAACAGGTCAGCTGTCTTCATCTGCAAGGGGCACTGCTATCAGTGAGGGAGCACTGCTGTCACTGAAAGTGGGGAGAAAATCGATGAAAACTGACATTTAATAACAGCTCCTATGACTTGGTGACGCCTCGCCTACAAAACGTTCTGTATCATATGAACATCAGACCCTTATTAGTTGCTATCTCAGTTACATCACTCCTCATAATCGTTGCCATGTAGGTTTGTTTTTTTTATTCTCATAGAGTTTGACTTGCTTATTTCAGTTTTGAGCAAAGATCATTCTCCGAGTTGGAGCTGCTAGGACAGGAAGTAGTGACGTGCATGAGAGAGGACTATGCAATGATAGCACGTGGAAGACTAAAATGTAGGTTAACATATCTATATAATTTTAATTTTCTGTGAAGAGCATAGTCAAATCTTGGTGGGCTAACCTACTGATGCTTAGTGATCTTTGACAAAAGAAATGTGATAGCCTAGAAATAAATTATGCTAACTCATGATGATGCATGATGCAGTGGGGGAAAAGTCAGTTACTTCTCTTCGATGATTAAGTTTTGTGTCAAATATTTGAGTGATTGACACTAACTAATTCACTAGCTATAGTGCATCTTAATGGGTACTTTCCTCACAGAATGTAGCAATATAATTATTATCCAACGTTTTCCATGGCTTTAATTATCTCTCATTTTCGTTTACTTTGATACGTTTGACAGGGGGTGCATCCTAATCTTTGGGACAATTGTGCAGCGAGAGACCATGTGCTTGGGACTCAACAAAAATCGGGTCACAGTTAACAGCGACCACCTCCTTGTGATTTGATAGGATACCTCAAGTGCCGTTCTGATGAGACCTGATTCCGAGATGGGAATTCCTTCTGGAACGGAAATTCTACACCGTATGGAGGTTGTACCAATGATCCACCTCCGCCGAGAGATGGAGCCTGTAAAGGTGCAAGCTCTCTCGCTTGATCAGCCTGAATAGTCCCTCTGCCCTTTCCAGTAGTGCAACATCCTGTGATTGATTGAATTAAACGTTGAGAATATAAATTATTGGCGCACCATAATCCTGAGCGAAGATTGAAATCTGAAAGTTCATTCAATCAAATTTCACTTCGTTATATTATTAAATAACACGATGAATTTACCAAAATTAAACTTAAATATAATATTTTTTTATATATAACAAATATAACACGTGTAATGTGTGTGCGCGCTGTGTGTGTATACACATGACGAATGGCTCTTAGGTGAAGTACATTGAGATGGAAAGTTTCGAGTTTAAAACAAACAATAAGGCAAAATCTCATGGATAGAGAGATGGTAAAATTTACCATGACCTTTTTCGAATCACTTTTTGTATTGGCATTCTATAATTAAAATGAAATTATGAAATTTTTTTTAAAGAAAACTTAATTATACCAATATAATTATATTTTAATATTTGATTTAAATGAGTATAAATTTTAGATTAATTATATTATTAAAATTTTTATTTAAAAATATAATCTTTAAAACTTATTTTTAAAAAATAATTATTTATATAATTCACTCAAACCATCATAAGCA